>BQNB010016414.1:0-20064 GCA_026074375.1 Tanacetum coccineum
CCATGAACCACTTCCCAAAATCACTAGGAAAGTGATTTTGATTATTTTTGTGTTATGGCGTATGTTGTGGACTCTTTTTGAGGCTTATGGTAGTAACCAAATACGATACGTAGCTTATTAGCTTATTTTCAAGCTTAATATACGTATTTCAGAGTTTATGGACTCACAACCCAATAAGTCTATTTGAGCCGCGGCTTAATGGGAGGGCTTATTGTGGTCAAGATTATTTTTACATATAATTATATACTTATATATGTAAATCTACCTTGGTTTTGAACTTAAAAATAGTATTTTGGACTGAGATATGTCCTAATGGACCCTTGTTGGGCCTTATGGTCCAATAAGCGATATGTAATAGTTGTGAGAATTTTGATGGACTATTGAAAGTGGAAATGTATTTACGAAGTGATATTGAACGATATTTTGGGAGAAATGTTTTAGTAAACGTTAAAGATTGAGATTTTGGAATTTTGTCGAAAAGTGTCGAATTTGTGAAAATTGTTGAAAATGAGGTTTGAAACCTTGGAAAACGTTGTATAAACGTACGGGTCATGTCGAAATTTCCTAAAAAGTTTATACTTAGAAATTTTCCTAAAAACATGATTTTTTATTTTAAATAATAAAATATTATTTTATTATTTTATTTATTTAATAAATTCACTAAAAGACGAAAAATATAATTTTTCTCGAAACTTCTCTAATGTGTTTATTATGAGTAAACGTTTCATTTTCAACCATATAATGATTATTTTGAAGTGTCTAAGGTTACCGAATAGACTTGTCGAGATATATTTATAATTAATAATTATAAATATTTATATTACTTATCTATTTTCTCTAAATAGTAAAAGTATGTATTATCGGAGAATAAGATTGATATGATTGTGGAAATGAGTAGTCAACCATCACACCACTAAAACTGTTTTGGGTAATTGTACAACGCGTCTAAAACACTATGCATCAAACGTGAAGATTGTTTTGGGAATTGGATGATTGAATTGGGATATTAACTGGACTAGGTCGTGTGTGGGCGTTGTTGCATTTGCTTGTGTGATTGAGATTGGGTAGCTAAAGACTTGCTTGAGGTGAGTTCTCGTAACCCCACTTTTTACTGGTTTTCCGTTGGGGGAAAGTGATACTCAAATATGTTTGAAATGTTTTGAATTGAACTGTTTGAAATGTGGTTTTGTTTTTGGACAAGTTATGTGCTTATGACTGATATGTGAATATTAAGTTTTGTGAGATTATTGGATTGGATGGGTACGCCTACCCAATGATTGTGATTAAGGGAGCGAATGGGTACGCCTACCCAGGTTGTGTGAGGTCCTGCCCTAATATAGTGCTCCAGCTGGTAGGCCCTTTAGGTGCGTAAGTGACATATTGTGATTGACTAGTTGTGGTGTTATGTCTTGGATTATTGTGATTGACTAGCTGTGGTGCTATGTCTTGGATTATTGTGATTGACTAGCTGTGGTGCTATGTCTTGGAGTGTATGCATAAATATTCACTGTCATATAGCACTATTGTCCACCGTTGAAATATTGGCACAACTTTTGGGTTTAAGGTCAAACCTACAAGCTCACCAACATTATTGTTGATGTTTTCGAGTATCATTTTCAGGTGAAGTAAAAGAGGAATAGTTTGGTGATTGTGATAGCAGACTTAGAAGTATCCCGAGTGGAATTTTGTTTGAAGTCTTGCTTGCTTGTTTTTTTTATTCTAGTTTTGGATGTTATGGAATAATTTTGGATTTGGTCCCCTGTGAGGGCATTGGAATAATTGTTAGAGATTGTGGATTTTAGTTGCGATTTGGGACATCACTTGAGTTTGTTCAAGGTAGATGGTCTTCATAGCACTTGGAGTTAGCAATGTAGTTTTCTCTATTTTGGTACCTCTGGTTATGATTGATCAATATGTTGCATTCCTGAGTTACCGCATTTGTCTGGATGTGACAAAACACTATCAAAATATTCTTTAAGCACTGATTTTTGAATTATGTGCCGTAGTCGGTTCTTACGTTTTGGGACGATTGGGATTCATGGTAGTATTTATTTCGCAGAAGAATGGGGAAGAAAAGTTAAGTCAATACCCCTATATGTTTGTCAAATGATCTCCATGTTATTTTGATCCACCTCAAATCGGGTCATTAGTTAGATTGTAAATATCGAGCATGTAAAAGCTCAAGTGTAGGGGTACGTGTTATAAACCCCATGTGATGTATTATGTTATTTAATTAAAAAAATGAGAAAAGAAAAAGAAAAGAGATTGATGTAGAGTTGTGTAGAGTTTGTATATCTTCGTCCGAGTCTTGGCTTAGCAACCAACCAGCGTGTATTCGTGTAAATAATTAGCTAACCCTTCCACTCTAAATTCACCCAAAGTCACCACCCAAATGTATCCCATCCATTTCCGTTTCCATTATATGTTATCTTACACCTACACCCCATAACCCTTTAAAAGACCTCTTAGATAGTAATGAATAATGCTTGCACCTAGAGGTCGATGTTTGATCCTTTACCAAGCCTATGATAATTTATATTCTATGACAGGTAATGAGTGTTGATTTTCCGTTTCTCCCTTATGTTATAATTTATTATACACCCGAGTGAAAGATAGAATCCCAAACACTTATGTGAGGTGCTAGTGTATACTTTTCGTGTTGTTAATTACGAGGTCTAGAAGGTTGTGTTGTAAAATATGTTTAAAGAGTAGGTAAAATGACCCCTCATATTGTTATTGTCTAGGTAGAAAAGCCCATTTGCTTGAGGCCAATCAAATCCCAAGTATAGGGGTATTTGATGAGGTGTCATTTTATATACTTTTTCGGGGTCGTTTAACCCCCTAAATCGTGTGTTTATGCCCAAAATAGGTACTTAATCGTTCATTTTCAGGTATTTTGCATTTGGAAGGCATTTGGAAGAAATACACGTGACTTGGACTCATTTGGAGAAGAAACGGACAAGACTACGGACCTACACCAACATTGCTCAAGAATTTCTCTACAGTGGCTGGAGACGGCATAACAGATACAACGTGACACCGTCACAACGAAGACCAAGACGGCGTCACAAGATTCCAAGACGGTGTCAGAGCACACGACCCAACCCATTATCTAGAATATTCTCTTTCATGACGGCGTCACGATTAAAACGCGACGCCGTCACAACGATTTTCCTATATATACAAACCCGAATTTAAGGTTTTGAGTGTGTAACTTTAGAATAAAAAGATGGTACAAACCTTAGTTCGTTTAGCAGCTGTTAGGGACGAATTTAGGGCCTAAAACCCTATTGTACTTCCTCCAACTCATGTTTTAATCAAGTAAGGTTTATTTAATCATTCAATATGTCTATGTGTTGTTTGATTCATCTATGTTCTTGCTTTATCTATAACATGCTTGGCTAAATTTCCTATTGTGTTTATTTATGATTGTATGAAACCTAGAATTTAGATCTTAGTGGTGTTGCTTCTTGCGATGGATGTGTATGTTAGGTCTTAGAAAACCAACTTTTGTTTGTATCGCTGTTGATATGTCTAGGAAAACATGATTGTGTAGAAAGGATACCATCGGGTAACAATCTTCATACTACCTTGCCCCCTAATATGGTTGATCCAATTTTAATATATTTCACATGCATTTAATATACCCTTATGGGCCTTGTAATAGTCTTCATACTACCTTACTTGTGCGTTGCTCTAACGGAATATTAAATAGATGGCGGGTTCGTGTAATTCGTTCATGACTTAGGAAATAATTACATAGATCATCACAAGTGTGACAAAGCAACAACACTAGGAGAAGCAATCTAGGGAGTAATACATGATTAAATAAACACAGTCTTTTATTATATTGTTATCTCCAGTAGCGTAGATTTATATTTAGTTTAATAGCTAAAACCAACCACCTCTCCAATTATATGATTTACTTGCTTTCCATAAAATATAAAAATACAAAAATTATCTTCTCTCAACCCTTAGAATTTTGTTAGACCGTGATCAAGCCTTCCCAACCTATTCCTCGAGTAAACGATAACAACCCCCCGAGTCTTGCCTATACTACTACTACTACTACAACGATTAGGTGCTCTGCATAGGGAGTTGTAAAACTTTGTGTAGAAGTCCTACGACGACCGCATCATGAAACATAAACATAAGGTGTTTGAAATTTTAAAGTGTTTCAAAAGGAAGTACGAAATTAACTCAAAATGACCATAAAAGCTTTACAATCTGATCGTGGTAGAGAATTTATGAGTCAAGAGTTTTTGGATCATCAAATGAGCATGAGATTGTATCCCAACCCACTCCTCCATATATACCTCAACATAATGGTGTGTCTGAGTGGAGAAATAGAACCCTACTAGATGTTGGAAATAGTTATCTAATTACCTAATATTACACATAATATTCTATGAGCTACGCAGCAGAATATAAACACATATAGCCAATATAATTAACATAAAACATAAACGGGAAAGCGTACCGTATAACAATCAAGCTATGGAAGAATGGGAGCTTCTTCAAAATACGCACGTGTATTACAACATACAAAACTGAAACCTTTTGAGTTACTAAAGGAAGTAACCTCTACGTGTATCCACAATACACGTTAACCAATATCATTCGGATGCTAGTGTCTCGAACTAACGAATACCAAATACTATAAAATAAACTTCGGATTCCCTTCGTAGGGCTTCCTTGGGACGATTATAAAGAATAGAAGATAGAAGGGATGGGGATAAATGAACAGAATTGATCTCCTTATATAAGGGTGGAATTAGGGCTTTAATTATGGCAACTTAGGCCAAAATCCCACCCCTCATTTCTCTTTGTATTAGGCCAGCCAACCCAAGCCCAAACAAGCCCCCATAGTTGACTTTTTGACTTTATTTAATTATTATGTACATTACATATTTATTAAAGGCTTTAATGTTAATTATTCGTAAACGAACTAATTAACGACCGTTAAGTATTCTATCGTTCGAGTATTAATAAATATAATAATTATACACTTATATTATTATACATATTAATAGAATGATATCTCCTAGCCGTATAAATATTTGTATGACATGAGCACATCCCAACGGCTCCCACTTGCGAATGTCAGTGTCACAGAATATAACATACCAACATTGACGAATAGTCTAGCAACATCATCAATGCTCCCAGAAATACCTGAGTATGGTTTCAATGAACATCTCAGCCTTCAATGGTTAAAGTTAATCCATCCTTTCATTTCACATACAATGTTAAATATGGATATGGATCAAAAGTCATTCCATAATTTAACGATTATGTTTCTCATTTCTGTATTGATCTAGATTACCAAATGTAAAAAGAATCATCTTAACTACATTTTGGGCATGGCTATGTGAACATCTGGTCAACCCAACGAGAGCCCCAGTAAGTACCTAACTCCCAAACATGTGGAGGAACACATTCTATTTTGACTACAAGTGTTTCTTATATGTTTCATAACATTTCTGAGAGTAGCATTTATAACTACCTTTTTAAGGATAGCGGTTGACTAGAATCAAGAAAATGCAATCCACACCAGTAAAATCCGCTTGCATCTCAAGTCTGAGGATGAGTATCAACTATATCATCTGTGTAATACACTTAATGACGTCGATCCATAAAGTGATTATCACAAGGTGGGGTATCCAATATTCAACTACATTGAATAACATGTGAAGTTGGCAGAATCATCTTTTCATATTCAACCTAATATAACCAAACACTCACATTTGTCTTATCTCAACAATACTCGCACATCGTTAACTGATAATGGACATAACAAGTCATTATGGATTTAAACATGCAAATATAGGACACAATTATTATAAAATAAAAACAATAATACCACGTATATTAATTCATTGAAAAATAACAATCGTTTAACATCCCTTTATCCAAATACTAACTAATACATCACAGATCTACATGAGACTACTAGCAGGACAAACTCCAATCGCCATAGCATGCTCAAAATGCTTGTTATATGGCATTGACTTTGTAAACGGATCAACTAAGTTGTCATATGTGTGAACTTTCTTTAGGACAATTACACCATTTTGAATTACTTCACGAATGTAGTGATATTTCCTTTGATAATGCCTGGATCCCCTCATAATTCTGGAATCATTGGCTATTGCTATTGCAGACGCATTGTCGCATAGCATTTCCATATGTCTTTTATTGGTTGGCATGATATTTTCAATTTCATCAATAAATTTCCTCATCCAGACAGCTTCCATTGATGCTTTAGTAACAACAGTGTACTCAACTTCTATAGAAGACATAGCAATAGTGCTTTGCTTAGCACTCTTCCAGTCTACGGCTCCACCATTAAGCACAAAAACATATCCCGATTGAGATTTGGTATCGTCCTTATCGGTCTGAAAACCAGCATCAGTATAGCAAGTTACTTTCAGCTCGGCTTTAGGATTTGCCCCATAAACAATAACTGTATCTTTATTATTCCTCAAATACTTAAGAATAGTTTTAACGGCAGTCTAATGATCTTTACCAGGATTTTGCTAAAATTGACTACATAAATTTTGCGCAAAGGCAACATCAGGTCTAGTACATCTCACCGCATACATAATAGATCATATAGCTGAAGCATAAGGAAATCTTTGCATACGTTCTACCTCATTAGGCGTTTTTGCACCTTGATATTATCTCAAATCAAGCTTTTCTTGAAATGGAACACTACCACGCTTGGAGTTATCCATCTTAAATTTCTTTAAGATTTTATCAAAATAAGCACTTTGACTAAGACTGAGGAAAACTAGAGGGGGAAGGGTTGATGTCACACCCCCAAACGGGGCCTGGACGGAATACACGTGTCCGGGGGCGTGACGTCATAATATACATCACACAAGTTACAAAGAACGACCTCTAAGGGTACGTTTAAAAATCCAACATCGTTACATTAATTAAAATAGTTAAGGTTTTACATAAGTTTAAAGATAATATGCGGAAGCGGTTAAAAGTTTTATAAAATTGACAATGATGTTAAGACAATAGATAATAGATCTTGAAAATTGGCCCACTGCATGGCAACACCATAAAGCAAGCAAAGACATTCACAACTAAGCACTTGAGAAAACATGCTAAAACGGTCAACATAAAGTTGAGTGAATTCATAGGTTTAAGTTTAGTATTAAAGTGGACCACAAGTTCACAGTACGCACGTGACAGTTATAACAGATACAAATTCATATAAAAAGAAATTTACTGTTGCACTAAGCTCATGACACCGAAACTCAATTTAAAAGGAAGCATTTTATATGCCAAATAGAATTACTTTGCCCAAAAGGTATCTGATCAGGATCACCTACTGAAAATCTGACATGGTATATGATATGTGAGAAATCACATATCCTTTTTATACCAAAAATGGCCCTAAAATGATCTAATTGTGCAAATTGTGCTTGTATATTGCTTGTTTTGTCATTTGTGATGTGTAGGTACGGATATTGCAAAAATCATAAGAAAACAGCCAAAACCGGACAAACACAAACACGGGAACGGATAGAGTGCACAAGAGCCGAGAGTTTCTAGCAAAGGTCAACAAAAGTCAAATGGTCAACCCTTGGTCAACCCACAAAATGACAAAACCCTCAAAATCCCAAATGAGCCCTTAATGTTAAAACAATTTCACCATAAGTCCCTAAACTCATAACCCCGTTAGTCCCTAAAAGCCTTAGGACTAACGGTTGTTAACTCTTAAAATCTATAAACCCTTTTAACCTTTATCGAGCCCAAGATTACACCGGCCCAATCCCTTTTAATATAAACCCGAGCCCAAAGTCAAATCCCTTTTACCCTGGGTCAAACACAAACTTATAACAAGAAAAAAATAGCGTGTAAATGTTTTACTATTCATCTTCCTTCCCAAATATTACCCTGCACCAATTTCACTTCGCCTAAAGGTTAATTCACCTTTCTAGAAGCAATAAGTGATGCAAGCCATGACGTTTTGCACCTGACAACTTGGCAATCCGTGCCAATGATTGGGGAATGATGAGGTGGCAAGAAATCAAGGGCTGTGATTAATCAAAAGAAGCACAAGGATAAATCAAGGGCTGTGATCAAGGATAGTGAATCCTCTCACACAACTAACACACCAAGGAGCGTCCAAAGGCCTAGATCCTTCCACTGAAGCCTATAAAAGGAGAGCTCCTCACACACACAAAAACCATCTAGGAGTAGGGTAGTTTTAGAGTAGTATAGATTAGCTTATTTCAGCTTATTCATCTTTTCTAAATGTAATCTTCCTTTTAAGCCATGTAATCATTTTCTTATTAATGAAATTGCATTTTTACTTATAAATTGTATTTCTACTTTTATGAATTTTGCTAAATAAGGTCATAAGCTCTTAATAAGCTCTCTTTGTTACTCTTAAGCTAGATTTAATCCAGTTAAGCCTTTAAGCTTAACTGAGCTAGATTCATTCAAAATTCACTCTCAAATAAGACCTCAGCTTGAATTATGGATGATAAGCCAATACGGGATGGACTTATGGACCTTACCAGCTTATTATTTGATAAGCTGGAGCTAGTTGATTAGCTTTTTAAGCAAATTTGCATCCCTGTTTGGTGCAAGGGATAAAGTACATTTCATTTATCACTTTATAGCTTAATTATGAACTTTTTCTTTAATTCAGCTTTATGTTTGCTTATTACTTCTTAGATTAACTTTTTATTGCTTATTTTAGTCATTTCATGCTTGGTGTGTTTAAATTTTAGTATTAATATTAGTTTTCTAGCTTTTAGTATAAAACAGTTAAAAAAAACCAAAAATATTAGCTTAGTATAACATCTTATTGTTCTAGCTTATTAGTTTGTTTAAATCTGCTTATTAGGTCTTATTATAGCTTATTAATATCTTGTATTAAGAGTTTTAGCTTTAAATCTTAACTTTATAAGCTTAAAATGAACTTTAAGGATTTAAGGGGGTGTTTGGGACAAGCATTACTAACTCAGGTTAGTACTGCTTGAGTCCATTTGGCTCTTTAAATTGTTTCTAGATTTCAGTTTTAGGCTTATAAGATAGGATTTGAGGGCTTAGTTTGGTTGAATCAAGCTTTCATAGGTTTGTAGATGGTTAAGTTTGAATCTGTGGTCATATAATCTAGTTTAAGTGCATTTTAAGTTCAAATCAGCTCTAGTTGTTTTCATTGCTTTCTTAGCCTTTGCTTTGATGTTTTTAAGTTGTAGAATCAAGTTCCTTAGGATGTCCTTATAGGTTTTGAGTGTTGGTCTCTCTGTGAGCACACTGCATCAGCAGGAGAATAGCAAAAATTGCCTTTTTCAATCTTAAATATCAGATAGTAAAAATAGTTTTTAGCTCTTCAAATTTTGTTTGCAAGTAGTTTTTAGGTCACTGTCAATCTACTCTAGCTTATTTTGTCTTTAAAAGTTCATTAAGCTATCTGTTTTTAAGCTCAAATTTAGCATCTTGTCCTTTGAAAACCAAAAAGTATACTCAACACATTCTGAGTGCAAAAGTCCTTTTTCAGCTAGCTTTTTCTTTGATCAATTGTTTTTCAAAATAGTTTTTAAAAGCTGTTTCAAGCAGCTTATAGGCCAGGCTTTAAGGTAGCATAAGCTAATTTTTTATAAGGTTCCTCTAGCTTATTAAAAATAAGCTCAAAAGTTGCTTAATCTGTCTGTTTGGTTCTCAGTTTTAGGACAAGTTCTAAATTGGTCTTTTCAGCTTAATGCTTATTATTTTTGCTCAAATCTTGTTTCAATTTGTTTATTAGGTTAGTTTTAGTATAACGGTAGCTTAATTAGTTTATGTGTTAGCTTATTTTAACATATTTGTTTTCTTAAATTTTGTTAAACAAGCCAAAAAAGTTAAGTGTTATCTGTCATCATATTAAGTTGTTTTCGAGCTTATTCATAAGTTTTCACAAATATTTTCTTTTATAAAAAATGTTCCATATAAGCTGTTTTATAACTTTGCTTTTTAAAGTTTTTGCAAAAAAAATAAAAAGGGAAAAGGGGAAATCCAGGGTGAGCAAGGCTCGAACCCTGGACCTCAACCCTCCTCAACCTTTATAAACACCTCAACATACACACCACTAACCAACTTGCCCTTGGGACTTTTACGTCCAAGTTTGCAAACAAATTGAATTTAACCTCTTTTTGGCTTATTATTTCTATAAGCACTTTGTGTGCTTTTAAACTTTTTTCTGGCATATTTGTTTAAGCTCACTTTGATCTTTTATTTTTCTTGCATTCTTCACAGTTCAATGTATTTTTATAATTTTTCTTAGATTTTTAAATTTAAGTTTAGTATTTTTCTTGAATTAATTTAGTTTAAAACTTTAAAAATTCATAAAAAATAGAAAAATAATCAAAAAATAAAATTCTTTTTTATAAAATTTTCTTTTATCATATTCTAGGCTTAAGTTTGAAATTTACTTTCGTAGGGTTAATATTTTGTAATTTCACTTTTTAAAGAACGGGATTTCGTTCCCGTTATCGTTTTCTTCGTTTTTAGCTTTAATCACCCTTGTTTTAGAATTTCCTTAGCTTTTACTTATTATCTAGTTAATTAGGATTAGAAAAAGTTTAAAAAATTATTTTTAGGTTTTAATTGTCGCGTTTCTTTAATTATCGTTTACGTTTTAATGCGTACGTGTTTAATTTTCATTTCTTGTTTACTTGTTTTCGTGCATTTATCTACTTGTCATTATATTTAGTAGGATTTAGAAAAACCAATTAAAAAATCTTTAAAACCATTCAAAACGCGCGATACAGATCATAACTGATTTTTTAATTCACGCTTTGACGAGGAACAAGACCCAGGGAGGTTTTTGAGACAACTTTGGTTAAAAGTTGTTTCTTAAATCTGACGGAAATACTTACTATACTATAATTATCTAATCCCTTATATATTATATTATATAGAGTGTGTTCGGAGACGGATCAATATATATCCGTTTGTTCGGGACCTCCGAAACTAGTAAGCGCTACTTACCCGGAAAGGGATAATTACTCCCAATAGATATATTTACACTATTCGCTCTTACTTAGCCAGTACAGTGGTTAAGCAATTGAGGTTCTGATATTCGGCATAGTGGTCTATTCACTACCTAGGCAACACGTAACCAGGAAAAGAAAAGTTAAGTAACCGTGTCCATAGTTTAAAAGAAAACAATGTTTCTCACCCCAAAATAGTAAAGAACGTAGTAAAACATTGTGGCTAAGAACTCACCTTAGCAGATGACAAATGGTAAATCACGCAAGCAACAGATGATATAGAAATCTAGCCAAGACCTAGAATAATAACGCGTCTCAGAAACACGGAAAGCATGCCAAGAATTGCACAATATGTTCATCACCAAAATACATCCATGTGTGTTTGCTTTAGTTTGATTATCAAATCATGACGAAATAAAATCATATAGTTTTTCGTTAAGTTTCGGCGTTTAACCAAAAATTACTATTTTTAGAAAGTTTATATTTTAGGAAAGTTTTTAGTTTTAAAACGTTAATACCGTCCCCTATATTTAATAAGTTTCCATATTTTCAAAACGCACTAACTAACCTTAATCACTTAACTTCTAAGTCTGATTCGCTAAATTTTACCAAACTTACTATTTTTAGTAACTTTGTCGCTTTTCCTAAAATATGTTAACGACGCCCTTAAACAATACTAATCAATATATATGTGTTACTATATGATTCGCTAGTGTTTAGAAAGTCCAAAAATGTCCGAAAGTGTCTGAAAACCCGATTTACTATTCACATCAGCAACTATTCATTTAGTTTTGTCGAAAAATGTTTCAAGTTTCATTTGACCATAACTTGGCCGTTTTAAGTCCGATTTTAATGTGCGATATATGAAAAAATATCTATTCAAAACAAGCTTTCCAAAAACTACTTTTACGCCTAATGAAAACGTTTTAAGGTTGACCAAAACCCCAAAACAAACATGGATCAGCAAGCACTTTTTGTAAAAAACACAACCAAAATCCACCCAAACTTCACAATAGTGCCTAATCTAGCCTAATCTCCATTCACACTATCAAAACTAAAAAACCACACCTAAATCTAATCTAATCCATTCATTTCTATTGTTGCAACTCTCATTCAACCCAAACCCCTCATCCCTCACATGACAACATATATTGAACTAGTGAATAAGTAAGCATCATTATTTATAAAATCTTGTTTTTATTATCTTTCAATATTTAAAAAACAACATATGGATGTATGGATCTTGAACATATAAGAAGAACATAAGTAAACCATAAAGAAAGATTCAAGACACTTACAAGAATGAAGAACAAGTAGAGAAATCACAAGATTATAAACCCAAAAATATTGATCTATAAAACCCAACAACAAATCTTGAAACCCTAATTTATATATCTTGAAAGACTCTTGAAATCAAATGAGAACCTTCTTGGAATAACCTTGGATCTTGATAAAATAAAGTTTAGGATGTGTGAATATTGGTAGAAATCAAAAGTATGGATTGTGTGTGTGTGTGTTTCATGGCTAGGAGAGGGAAAAAGGAAGAGAGAAAAACTTATGAGGCTTGCAAATGAAGAATGAACCCTAGATGTGTTATCACTTGATATTTATAGGGAGTGGGATAAGGTTAAGGGTCCATGGTTAGTCAAAAGATGTGTAACCAAATGGCTATGTGACCAACACACACCAAGGGTGTGTGTGTTGATGGTTCAGACGCAACAAGCAAGAGAGGGGGAGGGGGAGGGGGAAAGACCAAGCTTGATCACTAGTTGCTAATAAAATCAAGATTCTATTAAATGGATTAGTAGAAGAGTGGTCCAAGGCTTTCATGCATAAATACAAGGGTCTTACACCACCTTGCATGCTTCAAAAAACATCCCTTTCTATGCATGTGATGGTGTTTTATATTTGAAATTCAAATTAGAGATAAAAGATGCTCTTTGATTTATTTAAGGGTGATGTATGCGTGTGTTTTGAGCAGAGGGGGAGGGATGAACGAAATTTTTGACTTATCAACACGAGATATACGATAACTAAAGTTTACACGAAAAGATTTCGAGTTTCCGGGGTTCCGTTAGGTCAAAAACGCGAAAAACACAATTTAAACGTTAAGACGTAAAAATAAATACCAGGGGTGATCGTAAAATAAGAAACACTTAGAAAAGATAAAAAAACTCATATAATATCTAAATTAATCAAAATCCAAAGTCGGAACGCGTCCGATGATGTTTTTCAGATTTACGCGGGTTAACTTCCCGGTAAACTGCCGAATCAAACGTAACGTATAAAAGTTAAAGATAATGATCGAAAAGTTTAAAATTATTGACCTGAAATTTTTGGGGTGTGACATTCTTCCCCTATTAAAAGAGCTTTGTCCTCAAACCTTAAGACGTGGACGAAGGGTTAAAGAAAAGATGAGGGTACTTTTTCTTCATTTGGTCTTTGCGCTCCCACGTAAACTCAGGACCTCGTATCGAATTCCAACGGACCTTCACAATTGGAATGCGGCTTTGATTTAGCCGTTTAACTTCTCGGTCCATTATTTTAACCATTTCCTCAATGAAATTAAGCTTGTCGTCAATTTGGATTTCATCCAACGGAATAGCTAGGGGTTCGTCTACGAGACATTTTTTCAGATTGGAAACATGAAAAGTACTATGTACTCGGCTTAATTGATCTGGGAGTTCAATTCGATAAGCAAGCGTACCTACTTTAGCAAGAATCTTGAAAGGTCCAATATAGCGAGGGTTTAGCTTCCCCCGTTTGCCTAAACGTATCACCCTTTTCCATGGCGACACTTTCAACGTGACCTTATCTCTAACCTCAAATTCTAGTGGCTTATTTCTCCTATTGGCGTAGCTCTTCTGTCTATCTCGAGCAGCTTGAATACGCTTCTTGATTTGGATGATCTTTTCCGTGGTTTCATGAATAATTTTCGGACCAGTGAGCTGAGCGTCTCCAACCTCAGCCCAACAAATAGGCGATCGACACTTACGGCCATAGAGAGCTTCAAACGATGCAGCTTTGATACTCGTGTGATAACTGTTGTTGTAGAAAAACTCCACCAAAGGTAGGTGTCTATCCCAACCTTTCCCAAAATCAATCATACAAGCACGTAGCATGTCCTCCAAGGTTTGGATGGTTCTCTCACTCTGACCATCAGTCTGTGGATGGTCTCGAATAGATATACCAAGCCAAGTTCTAAAGTCTACAACATCACCGGCACACTCATATTTTATGGAATTTGGGTAAACATTTGGAAACGGAAAGGTTAAATCCTCACAATATCTAACAAGGGTTATTGTGTGCGGGTTATGTATTCCTTAGCATAAAATGCTTGTACGTCCTTCAAACAAGGATTATTGTAGAAAGATGAGAATACTGGTGGGATCATATTATCTGTAGAGTTTTCCGAAGAGTTAAAAGAACTGCTTCCTGATGAAGCTGGGAAATAATCCGGTGAAACCGAAGTATAGTTGAGAATATTCATAGAGGAAAAAGCATCCTCAATATCGGAAGTAGAGTGGTTGGGAGAAGACATCGTTCTGATAACAACCCAGTTTGTAAATAACATAAGTTATTTATGTAATAGTATAATAGATATGTATCTTTACTTACTTGTTCCGGAATGTAGTGGCACGGAGGACTTTGATGGCTGAAAAATGAAATGTGGTTATAGTTAAGGTTTTGACCTTGTTCTCTATAACCATGGCGCTGATACCAATCTGTAACACCCCCATTTTTACAATATAGCAGCGGAAGATAATCTGGGGTATTACTTCATGGATACAACAATCATAATCATAGAAAACAACTTTAAAAGAGACGTTGTTGGAAAAATTTAGTTATCATTCATTATAATCAGAGTTTTTACAAAATGCAGGTCCCAAAATCTAAAACTTCATGTTTGAATGATAACAGTTCAGCCACCTTCGAGTCCATGCCACTCCGTACCGCAACTTGCTCAATTACCTGAGATAAACATGCTAAAAAGTCAACACAAAGGTTGAGTGAAATTCATAGGTTTGAAATGTAATAGTTGAATACAAGTTATAGTGTAAATACTGGTATTGCAGGGATAATTATCATGGAGAACATTATTATCATGGAGAACAGTATTATCATGGAGAACAGTATTATTACCCTAAACTCATGAATCACATAAGAGATATTGGGAGATATTACCCAAAGAGATATTAAAGAGATATTGGGAGATATTACCCAAAGAGATATTGGGAGATATTACCCAAAGAGATATATAAGAGATATTGGGAGATATTACCCAAATAAATATTGGGAGATACTACCCAAATAGATATTTCCATGTACCTAGGCAATAATATATCAGGATAGCATATAGTTTAGCATAACACTTGCATTCATGATTTTATAGTAGGTGTCACGGGTTTATAAGATATGTGAGATTATGAATTCATTAAGTCTTTGAAAAGTAATCACATTGTTATAAGATAAATGAGTATGTAAAAGAGTTTGTAACAAGCATGTATCCCCCTCGCGGGTTTATAAAACATGTAAATAAGTAAAGGCGAGGTTATGAACTTCACCTGATATGTAGATGTAATAAATATTCCAAAATGAAAGCTGACGACCTTATCACAATCTTAACAGGGAAGGTTGATATAGCAAATGATAGTAAACAGCCACGTCACACAACCTGAGTAGAATATGTCAAGTCTTAGGAAGATTGTACTTTAGAACTTTGGTTTAAGAGTTATGAGTTTGATTGAAGAGTTTGGAATTATTGTATCACTGTTCGGGCCATCATAATTCAGAAGTCATTCAGTAAACATTTGAGGAGCTAGGGCACTTTAAATCGTAAACCCAACAACTCAGTCAGAACGTAATACCAAGATGAAACCTCTTAATATGAAGCTCCCTAGTATTGTGGTACAATATAGCTTCCGGATGATTGGTTTTAAGCGTTTTATTCAATATCTGGAAATGTTAAGCACGAGAAGCGTTAATTAAAGTTATGTCTGGTAAGGTTTTAAACATGATTTTATACTTTTTCAAAATGTTACATTTTAGACCCTAGGGTTTGGAAAATTGCAAGTAGACCCCTAGGGTTTGCATTTTTACGACTTTGGTCCTTCAACTTTTATTGATATACCAAGTAAACCTTGGAGTTTGAAAAGTGACATAATAGACCCCTATAGTTATAACTTTGATAAAATGACATATTCAGCCCCTTTAGTTATAAGTTTCCGAAAGTTACGATATATACCCCTTGCATGGATTATAATTACAAAACATGTCCAAATTGCCATGCAAGCTTATTTTAACATTTCATTAGACATTTATAAGTTATAATAAACTAAAATATGAAGTTTTAACATAACACAAGTTTAATTTAACGATTCGTTAAGCTAGGAAGTAAAACGGGTCGAATTAGGGTTTCAAAACGTAAACGCGTGGGTTTTAAGTTCAAATTCCTTCATTAATCAATAAATTAGTTATTTTAACATTAGTTAAGCATGATAGGATAGATTATAACAATATTTAACCATTATAACATTTAGTTTTAAGAAAAACGCGAAATTAGGGTTTCGGGTGTACGGTTTTGGATCAAAATGGAAAATGAGCATGAATTGAGTTATGAAACTTTAACAAGAGTATATTTAGGATCATATGAACATTATAAGGGTGTAGTAGCAGAAGTAGAACATTCAAAACCTGGGTTTGAGCTTCAAGGATCAAAAATGGTGGAAACGGGTCAGAATCGGGACTTTCGGCTTCGTACGGCTAGAGTAACGACTCCCGGGCTTCGTTTCTTGGTTTCTTTTGCTTCCTTTCTGTACTTGAGTAAACGCGTGGGTTTTAAGTTCAAATTCCTTCATTAATCAATAAAGTAGTTATTTTAACTTAGTTAAGATGCTCTAGGATATATTAGTAACAATAATTTAACCATATATAACATTTAGTTTTATGAAAAATCGCGAAATTAGGGCTTCAGTGTTCGGTTTTGGATCAAAAGGGAAAATGAGATGATTTGAGTTTATGATACGCTTTAACAAGAGTATATTTAGGATCATATGAACATTATAAGGGTGTAGTAGCAGAAGTATAACATTCAAAACCTGGGTTTGAGCTTCAAAGAGCAAAAATGGTGGAAACGGGTCAGAATCGGGACTTTCGGCTTCGTACGGCTAGAGTAACGACTCCCGGGCTTCGTTTCTTGGTTTCTTTTGCTTTCCTTCCCCCCCCTTTCACTCTCTGTACTTTGGTCCTTCTTAGGATCAGACTTTAGGATTTATTAGGCAAAGTATTGCTTCTATGCTAAGGGTTATAGAGGAGGAAGTGGGGGATGAAGAAAAATGAAGACATAAGAAGTCTATTGATACCCATTGAAGCTTAGTGACTAACGGATGCTTTGGTTTGTTCTTGGGACGTGTGGGAGAAGCTAGGTGGTGTGATGTTGTTGAACTTACATGATGGTCTTGAGGTGTGTGTGTGTGTGTGGGATTGCAAGGTGGAAGGTTTTTAGGGGTGTTTGGGTGTCACGACTAGAGAATGTCCAACAAGGAGGTGATGTGGCTTCATTTGAGACCAAGAGAAGGTTCAAGCAGGTGGGTGAGCTGCTACAAGGTGTCTAGAAGGAGTTTATGCAAGTGCCTTGCACATGGTTAGGGCTAAAATGGGTTAAAGAAGCCAAAAATGGGGTGCGGGTCTGTTTTGGGCTCGGCATAGTTTTCAAGAGTCTTTCCAAGGTACATTGTGTTTATAATGATTAAGGATAGATGAAATAGGTTGTTAAGGTCTGGTATTAAAGTAATTAGCAAAGATTAGCAATTCGTTTGGGTTAAAACGGATTAGAATTGAAGAAATGGGAGTACGGGTTCAACTAGGGCTCATTTAGGGTTTTCTTGACTTTCTTAGCTTATATTTTGCATACTTTTGATTAAGAATGATGGAATACAAATCCTAGAGCTTATATAAAGTATTATTAATGAAGTTTGGTCGTTGGTTTAAGTTAAAATGGGTTGAAATTGAGAAAACGGGTCAAAATCACAATTAGGGCATAATTAGGGTTTTCTGGATTCGTTAAGGTTTTCTAAGCTTTGATTTCTTGCACATTGCCAGGTAAATGATAGATGATGAATTGTAAACTTATTTTATGAGTTTACAATGGCCCTTGGTTGGTTATTTGGGATTAGAATGGTTTAAAACAAGTAAACGGGTTAAATGAACCAATTAGGTACATTTAGGGTTTCTAGGATATGTTTTATGTACAAGTGAGGTAAAATGATGAAGTAATGATGAGATAATGATTGAATAGGATTGATAAGATTGTAAAATAAGTTATTACCACTTAATTGAGTGTTGTTTTGGGTTTACAATGGATAAAAGCCAAGAAACAGGTCATGGTTTAGAAACTAGCTCGGTTTTAGGGTTTAGGGTTTTGAATTAGGGTTTTGAGTGCATAAAGATGTATGAAAGTTTATGAATAGAATATTTAGGGTTTATATATTGTAGAATGAGTGTAGTGTCTTGCTTAAGTGGTGGTGAAGAAATTAGAATAAAAACGGAGGTAAAACGGCTATTATAGAGATCATGCTTAATGACTTGTACATTGAGCTTTTAGAGATTTGTACTTTGACTTGAAGAGATTTTATATTTCAAATGAGATATCATATTACTTGTACATATGTTTTAGTAGCTTGTGCATTCACTTTAGGGGTTAACCCTTCCATGAGATTAGGGTTTAGAGGTATATGATAATGGTTTAGAGCCCGTTTTGATATAACATTGCGAATGGTACATTATAGGAATAATGTACTTTGTAATAAGGATATGATATTATTGACTTGACATATTGTGATGTTTGCTTGACATATATGAAGACAGGATGGCCATAGATAGGTTGCGTGAGCTCATCTACTTTAGTTATGACATACTGAGACATTGACAATACAAGTAATGTAATAAAGCGAAAAATTTCCCCGTACAATTGTGATAATAGTAAAATAGGTTGATGAAAATTATTGGGTTGTTATATACGAATTCATCATCGACCTTAGGACCCTCTTCTCAAGAACCATCTGTCACTACTCACACTAAGTTTACGGCCCGAATAAACAAGCTTTTACAAATGAGGCAAACCATTGAATCTCTCCTCTTCAAAACCATGAACGAATTAACCAACCAATCTTCCGACTCTAAAATCTTCTGCCCTAAAGAAAGAATTAAGGAACTTAAATTAAGAACGCAACAAAGAAACAATTTTGAGGAAGAATTATTCAAGAATAAGTTCCCCACTAAGAAAGAACTAGCCTACCATAAGGAACTATTAGGAGAACCTCAACCCCCGTTCTCGACCCTAGAGCCCAAGATTAGAAAAGGCGATCCTTAGAGTTTAAAGATTCCTTGCGTAATCGGCACCGTTTACACGGGCCATGCATACATTGATCTACAATCTCCTGTAACATCATGTCTCGTGCTTACCACAACAAAATAAGAGAACAATCTTTTCAAGCACGTAGAAACCCATACCAACCATATAAGTTCTACAACTTCGTTGGAATAGCTAAAAATGTGTATATATTTATCGGGTGCTTCGTTTATGTTGTGGACTTTTTGATTTTAGAAGATTTGGGCAGTATCATTGATAGTGGGTTAAGTGAAGTAGTGTTGGGACAATCTTTTGCCCATACATCTAGACTTGCTTATGATGAATCTTTAAGATTAATTAGGTTTGCCTAAAGGGACGACAAGGTCGTGTTTAGAATGCCTCAAAGGACGAAAGAATTAGACCTAGTATCTTCCTTAGAAAAGGATAAGTTTGAGGCATTCTTTGTGGAAAACTTAAAGGTTAGAAAGAAGGGGTTTAAGCATGTCCTTGAAAAGAGAAAAGGGTATTACAAAGCTTGCATGAACCTTGGGCGTACTTATAAAAGAGATAGGGAAACAATCAAAAAACTCAAAACTAGCCACATAAGTATCATCAAGCTTAAGGAGTAAAAGTGACTTCGAGTCTAGCTACAAGACTCGTAAATAAAGAAAAGCACTTCTTGGGAGGCAACCCAATATTTACTTTTCCCGCAAT
>BQNB010016414.1:20370-71672 GCA_026074375.1 Tanacetum coccineum
CCGAGATTTTTTTTTACCCCGAGATCCGAGATCTCGACGAGATCTCGCCGAGATCTCGCCGAGATTAACTGCATAGTATCTGTCTAGAATGATATGTCGTATCCCAAGACTTAGACAAATTCAAGACCATTGCCTGATGATTGCATGTAAATCAACACACGTAATAACAAAGTATAATATGAAAGAAAATTACCAAACTACCCTTGAGGACAAAGGTAGAAAGGAAAATCTTCACAAATATATATATATTATACGTATATTAACTGGGAAGTATGATTCCCGGGTCGTTTCCCCAACGATTTATGAAATTGAGACCACGTTTGTTGTTTGGACAATGATTTGAATTGGAAACAAAGATGGATTTGATTATCTAATTCTACGAATTAAAAACAATTAAAATGAGCAAATGATAACAATTAAGCATGAAAACAAATAACGAGAAATCAAACTTTAACTAAAAACGCAAAACGGGAACCCTAAACGTTGGTACAGAAAATAGCTTGAACTAATTAGAACCTAGAAAAAATAAGCTTGATTACACAACTTATCGAATAAGCTGTGTAATAAGCTAAAAACAGCTTATAGGCAAAATGGGCTAAAACGTGATTTTGCTTAAAAACACGAAAAATATAAACGGAACGAATCTAGTTCTTTAAAAATGAAAGTTTGCAATTAAACCCTACGAATCAAAACTAATTTTCTCAGAACTTTACGATGAAAAGAAAATTTCTAAAAAAGAAATTATATTTTTTTGATTATTTTTCTATTTTTTATGATTTTCTAAAAGTTTTTATAAAATAAATGTTTAAAAATACTAAACTAATTATAAAATTCTAAAAATATTACAAAAAATAGCTTGAACTAAACAGAACCTAGGAAAAATAAGCTTGATTACACAGCTTATCGAATAAGCTGTGTAAAAAGCTATAACAGCTTATTAAGCTAAATAGGCCAAAACGTATATAAATAATAGATTTTGTAAATCTATAACGAAAAAGACCCCAGGGCACGTTGGTAGTGTGAGTGTGTGGTGTGTGTTATAAAAAGGTTGAGGGTGTTGAGGTCGGGGGTTCGAGCCTTGCTCACCCCCGATTTCCACCTTCCTCTTTTTTTATTTTTGAAAACTTATAAAAGCAAAGTTGTAGAAAAGATGAAAATAAACACTTTTAATGAAAGAAGCTTTTTATGAAAAGCACTAAATAAGCTGAAAATCAGCTTAAAAGATAGAAAAAATGTTAATTTTTTTAGCTTTTATATAAAACTTAAGAACTTGAAAACATGAAATAAGCTAAACCTAAGACTGAATAAGCTACTCTTAAACTAAACCTAACCTAATAAGCTAACCTAAGCATAGAATCAAAAACAATAAGCTGAAAATCACAATAAGCTCTTATGAAAACTTTGAAACCAAACAGGCCCAAAGGCTAAGTTTGATCTAATTTTTAAGCTAACAAATGAAGGACTTTAGCTATGGAACTTATATTTTCTTAAAGCTTGACTAAGTGGCTTTTTGAAAATGCTTTTAAAAAGATATAAGGAAAACAAGAGCTTATTGGAAAAACCTTTTGAAAACAGACAACTTAGCCAGCATTTGCTGACTTTGGTATTTGAAAGCTGAAAGACAAAAAGCTATTTTGCAAGTTGAAAACAGATTATCAAAAGAGCTTAACTTCAAAAAGCAAATTGAAACCTATTAACTATGAACCTAGAACTATATGAATGCTAAATTTCCAATCCTAACCACAACTTTATCCATCTGATATTTGATCATGAAAGAGGCCATTTGTCTTATGTTAGTATCTGATGCAATTTGCACTTACCAAGACACAAAACTTAATTCCTATTATGCAGACTATAAGAGACTAACTCTACACTGATTTAACACTAGACTAAATGCAAATAAAGTAATGACAGAAGCTAGACATGAATTAAGCTAATAATGCAAAGTGATACTTGACAGATTATGACTTATATCAATCCAACTTTTGAAAACTAGAATTATCCTAACCTAGCTATTAAATCTAGCATAAACAGATATAAATGAAAAATAAAAACCAATTACCAAAGTCCTATTGGCCTCTAGCAGTACTAACTTGTGGTTAGTACTGCTATGCCAATCACCCCTTTAAACAAGTTCAAATCCATATTAGCTTATGAAAAACAGATTTAATGATTAAAACTCAGATACCAGATGTCAAGCAGATTATAACAACTAAAATGAACATGTTTCAACAAGCAATTAAGCCAGAATTGAAGATCTAATAACTATACTAATATTTTTTTTCTTTTTGACAGATTAGAGACTAAAAACATTAAAACTAAGATCTAAGCTATGTAATTAGAAAACAGATGATCAAACAAACTTAATAAGCACAATAAGACAAGTTTAAGCACAAATAAGCAAACAATTAAGCAAATTAAGCAATTACTAAGCTAATAAGCAGAATTATACTAAAATATTTAAAACAGAAAGGTAAATGAGTTATAGAACCTGAATCCCAGCTAAACAGGGATTATTGCTCAACAAGAGCTTATGTCTACAAGCTCTGGCTTATTTAGAATAAGCCAGTGAGGTCTATGGATCCTTCCAGGTTTGATCCATCATCCATTTTTGAGCTGAGGTAATTGAGGGAGTATTTGAGTATTATAAAGCTTATTTAAGCTTTTTGAGCTTAGATGAGCAGCTTATGAGTAGCTTAAGAGCTTAAGAGCTTATTTTAACAAATCAGAGCTTATTTAACCATTTAATGAAAAACAAAATACACAATTAAGAAACTTAAACTTTTATTAATAAAAGGTGCTTGATTACAAAAGTGAAACTTGAAATTACATTAAAACATTACTTGAAAAGGAAAATTACAATTTAAAAGCTACTTAAAAAGCTACGCTAAGTTCTACTCCTAGATACTCCCTGAGAGTGAGTTCTTGCTTGTATTTATACTGCCTGGGAGAAGCTTCTAGGCCCCTGAGTCAGGTACATGCTTCCTTTGATCATGTCCCTTCCTTTATCTCTAATCATTAGCTCTCTTGTTATCACCGTTGGATCAACTTTGGAGCACACGGATTGCCAGCGTGGCAATCCGTGATTTGACCCTCTTGTGCTTCTTTTGTACATGTTTTAGTGTAAAATCCCAATGATTAGTGTGTTTCCTTCATAGCCCGCGTATCATTTCATTTGGGTTTCCACCAATGAGAAGCTTCCAATGACGTTTTCCCTTGCCAGCGTGTCACTTATCACTTGAATTTCATGGCCACGTCCTTAATTATGATTTACCCTTTGATTTGAGCCCGAGGTAATTTGAAGAAGAAGATAAACAGTAACAATAAATTTTCGCGCGTTAAAATTTATAAAAGGGGTGCGTTTGATTTTTCTTTGACCCGGGTTAAAAATCATTTGACTTTGGGCTTATACAACGGTTTTGGGCCACGGGTAAGGTTAACAGGCTTGGGTTTGTTTTTGGGTTATTATAAAAAGATAACGAGTGTTAACTCTTTATATATTAAAGAGTTAACACAGTTAGGGTTTAGGGACCATTTTTGCAATTTTGGTTTATTTTAAGGGCTGTTTTGGGTAATTTGAGGGTTTTTATCTTCTTGTAGTTGACCAATGTTGACTAGAAGTTGACTAGAGTTGACTTTGTTGACCTTGATAGCATTTTCCCGGATCTTGAACACTTTATCCGTTCCCGTGTCCGTGTTTGCCCGGCTTTGACCGTTTTCTTGCGATTTTTGCTATATCCATACCTACACAATCACAAAGACAAAACAAGCAATATACAAGCATTTTAAGCAAAATTTTGTTTTTTATGGATCATTTTTGATATAAAACGGATATGTGTTTTCACACATATCAAAGCTCCTCTTCGCCCTACTCCACTTCCTCAGTATCCAACTCGAGAGTTCACTTGACTATGTCTACAAGCTCCCTTCAGGCAGAGAAAACCGTACAATCGTCACTTACAACAACTTTTGACACTAATCAAAATGTCGAGTTCTAATCTAGCTAGAACCAATCTCTCACTCACAAATGTATTTTGAGGACTAAAATAGTATCCCGATCTCACACATATTTTTAGGACCTAAATATTAACTCGATCTAACAATTAAACAAGATTGGAAGTTATGTGGTTCATGTATAAATACAACAAGTATGTAACAAGGCACAAACTAATTTAAAACACTTCGTATCTTGGCAATTACGAGTATTCTTATCTTGCACTTTGGAAAGAAAGATTGGATCACTTCTAAACAAGATTTAAATAAGCTTGTTAATACAAATAAGCCGTAAAAACGTTTATTTATGTTTTACGATCTTTCTATGTTTTGTCGATAACAATCATAAAATCATTATAAGTAGAAAATATAATACATAAGTTTTAAACCAATAGTTTTCTAACTTATTATACCCATCATACATCAAACTACTTACATTTTAAACTCAAGGTTTTGTACATAGAAATATTTTTTTTAAGTTTTTGCTTACATAGAAAAAATATTTTTTTTTTTTTTACAAAAAACTACAAAGTAAATTAACATATTTTTTTTAAGAAATAAACATTATTAAAATAAAAAAAAATTGCATGTTTACATTTCATTGGGCATGGGGGGGGGACCATAACAAATAATTTTTTAATAATTCTAAAGATATTTTTGGGGGGAAGATTCAAAAAACAAAGGACTTAGATTTTACACAAGGGATTTTTGGGGATAGATTTTTGTTATTCCCAAAAAAAAAATTTCGGATTTTGCAACTATTCAGATCGGCCCCGATCCTTTACTTTTACATTTTTTGTTGGAACCGTTTTGAAATTTTTGAAAGGGGAAATTCCGCTTGATCTGGGTGAATTTTAGTGGCTAAAATTTTTGCCTACCAAATTAATAACAATCTATTTTTTTCTCATATTTTATTCAAAAACCCTTTTTCTCTTACTTCTCTCTATAAAAAACATTTTTTCTCAGATCTCGCTTCTAACATTTGTTCTCAGATCAAGCTTAGTTTTTTTCATAAATTCACTATTTTTTTTTTTTAGGTGATTCTCTTAATAGGAAGGAAATTTGCCCGAATTTGGCCATTACGAGGGGACGGATTTCAAAGGCCCTCAAATGGTCTTGTTTTTTGCTAGGTCTCTTCACCATATCAAGAATTATTTATTGATTCAAGTTTACCATCATTTTATTCAATTGTAATCCCAACATTACTTTATCCTTGTTTAAAAAGTGGTTTGATTAAAAAAAAATTGGGTTTAGTTTCTTTACTGTTGTTAAAAAGAATCCGAATATTTTAGGTTTCTTACAGGAAAAAAAAAAGTAGGTTAAGGACGTTTTCCCCCCCCCCCCCCCCCCCCCCCCACCCCCCCCCCCCACCCCCCCCCCCACATCGCGCCCCTCCCATGGTCTCTTATCTAACCCTTTCGTTAGGAACTCGGTACTTTTAGCTTTAGGTTTTTTTACAGGATAAAAGTGTCCAAGAATAGGCTTGTTTTTGAGGCTTCAGGCTTCTCCTTCGGATAAGGAGATTGTGGACTAGTGTTTACAAACTCTCGAGTTAGGTACTCAGGGAGTGAAGTAGGGCAATGAAGTTGTCTTTATAGCCGAACCAATATAAATACTTGCGTCATGGTTCTATCTCTTCCTACCATATCTTTACTTTATGTGTCTTTATTATTTATTTGATTGCATATCTTAAATTCTAAATCAATATCACCAATCTTCACATAAACTCGGTCTATATAATTTTAAAAAGTAAATTTAAATCGGTAAAACTATTCAACCTGCCTTCTAGTTTTTCACAATTGGCATCAAAAGCATGTTACTAAAGTTTTTCAAAAATATATTGTATTTTTAAAATCTTTAAAAATCGATCAAATGGATTTCGAAAAATATAAAGAAGGGCAATCTATGCAAAGACCACCACTCTTTAAAGCTAATGGTTTCATTTATTAGAAAAGTAGATTTGAAACTTATGCGAAGTCTAAAGATATTGATCTTTGGCATATTCTGTTGATGGTGATTGCAAACCCTTTTTTAGAAATACAAATACCGGTAGGGATGAAAGTGTTCCTTTCGAAAGACAAAGTGATAACATAAAAAAATGCTTTCTAAAAATAATGAGGCTAAAATTGTTTTATATAACGCTTTGCCTAAAAAGGAATATGAAAGGATTTTCATGTTTAAAACGGCTAAAAATATTTGGAACTCACTAGTAATCACTCATCAAGGTAATAAACAAGTCAAAGATAATACAATAGATTTGTTTGTTCAACAATATGAACAATTTTTAATTTCCGATGATGAAAATATTGATTGCGCATTTGCAACATTTAATACTATGATTACATCTCTAAAAGCACTTGATAAATCTTTTTCAAGTCGTAATCATGTTATGAAATTCTTAAGGGCACTTCTAACCAAATGGCGTCCGAAGGTAATAGCCATTAAAGAATCCAAAGATTTGTCAAATTTATTTCTCGATGAGCTCATTAAAAATCTAAAAGTCTATGAAGTGGTGCTTGAAAAAGACTCCTAGGAATCCAAAAATTAGAAAGAAAAATACATTTCACTCGCCCTAAAAGCCAAGAAGATGTCAAGTGACGAAGAAGCTTCATCTTCAGATAGTGAAGATGAAGAATATGCTATGGAGGTAAGAGACTCCAAGAAGTTCTTTATAGGAAAAGAGAAATTCGTTTGACAACCACACGACGACAAACATGCCTTTTGGAATGTAAAAAATGATGAAAGGGGAACGCTGATCAAAAATATTTCAAGTGTGGCGATCTAAATTATTTTATAAGTGATTGTCCCATACACTCCTACGGTGACCAAAAGGTATTTGTTAGAGGATTGTGGAGCGATAGTTATGAAGATCTAGATCTCAAGAAGGACAAGATTTGTCTCATGGCACACGAATGAAAGGTACATTTTGACACTCTTTATTATAGTAGTACTTCTTTAGGTGACAAAACTTTGCAAAACTAATATAACAAGTTGTGTAAAATTAGGCTTAAGGTAAATAACAAAAACAAGCACCTAAAAACTAAAATTTAACTCCTAGATAATGAGGTCTTCGAACTAAAGGAAAGGTTAAAAATGCTAGAGAAATATAAGGCAATTAGTGAAGAATGTAAGTCGTATATAGATCTTCGTACAAAAATGAATCACTTGTTTCTAAACTTGCTAGATTCAAAAATATTAGCCATTATCTATAAGAAATGCTTGAAAATCAAAGATTACATAATGACAGAAATGGACTAGGATTTACAAATCATAAAGCTTCGACTAGCGAGGTTAAAATGACAAAAACTAGTAAAAATGCTGTTAAAAGTACCTTTGATGTCTCGGATCAGGCGGATCCCTTTGAAAGAGATCCGGCTAGTGTAAGTGAAGGATCTGATCACCTATTGCAGCAGATACATAATTAAAACCATCTTGCAATCTAGAACCAATTTTGTTCAAATACATGAGAAAACTTCACCTAGTGCTACTATAGGAAATACCAATTTACCACCGGCTTTAAAACATGGTCAAAGACTTACAAAAGGCAAAATCCAAACACGACCAAAAACATCACTTAGAAGATTAAACACCATTTATCCTAAAAGTAACTACAACCAAGCAAATTGGATTTATCACCCCTATCATGGATATCATTTCCAACCACCCAACTTTGCTTCTAAGGGACCATACCCACCATTTCCTTATATGAACCAACCAAACGGTATGTATAACGCTAACAAACCCATGATACATTGGGACCAAACGCTTGAGTTGTTTCATGCTTTTAGGTATATCTAAAGGTAAAATTGGAACCGAATGAATGGATCAAGGATACTAGGTGCACAAGACATATGACCAGAAACAAAATCTTATTTTCCACTTATGAAGCCTATGATGAAGGTAACGTAGTGTTTGGTAGTAATAGAAAAAGCAAAATCATCGAAAAAGGTACGATTACTCATAACTCCTTAACTATTAATGATGTTAGTCATGTAGATAATCTAAATTTTAACTCGCTTAGCATAAGTCAAATATGTGATAAAAAGTGCAAAGTAGTATTTAGTGAATCCGGTAACAAAATACTTAAAGATGGCATTACCATAGGAAGAGGAATTAGGAAAATGGTCTTTATGTAATGAAAATTGGTAACACACCTAAAGATAAACTTTGTCTAACCTATATAGATAATACTTCGACTATTTGGCATCGAGGACGGGGTCACGCCAATATGCAACTTTTACAATCGCTATCATCTAAAGAAATTGTTAGAAACTTACCAAAACTAAAATTTGAAAATCATTTTTCTAATGCTTACGACATAGGAAAACCAGTTCACACTAGCCATAAGGCTAAAAACATGGTTTCTACTACAATGTATCTAGAACATTTACATATGGACTTATTTGGTCCGTCGGCTATCCAAAGTTATTGACGAAACCTTGGTTATAGTAGATGATTACTTAAGGTATACATGGACTAGATTTTTGAAAAAAAAATGAAGCATTTGATCACATTGAAATTTTAAGTAAGAAAATTCAAGTACAAAAAGGTTTTCCTATTATGTCGATCCATACAGATCACGGTCAGGAGTTTGATAACGATGTACAATTTGGAGCTTTTTGTGATGCTAATGGAATTACTCACAATTTCTCGGCTTCACGTACTCCTCAATCAAATGGGGTAGTTGAACGCAAAAATAGAAGTTTACAAGAAATGAGTCGTACTATGTTAAATGAACAATCTATCCCTCAAAAGTTTTGGTGTAATGTCGTCGACACCTCCACCTATATACTAAATAGAATATTAATTAGGCCATTCCTTAGAAAAACTCCCTACGAACTTTTTAAAGGTAAACATCTTTTTTAGAATACTTTAATGTTTTTGGTAGCAAATGCTTTATCCTTAACACCAATGATTACCTCACTAAATTCGACCCTAAATCCACCAAAGGCGTATTCTTAGGATATTCCCCCAATAGCAAGGCCTATATAATCCTAAACAAAGAAACCATGAAAATCAAGAGTCTCTAAATGTAAGATTCAACGAAAGTCCTCCTCTAAAATCATCACCTTTAGTAGATGATGACATAATTAAAGTCAAATCATAGAAAACCAAATAGAAGAAATAGAAGACAAGGAAAATAGACCATTAAATAATGAAATTGTAAACATCAAATAAACCAAAGATCATCCTATAGAAAAGGTCACATGAAAATTAAACGAAAGAACCTTAAGGTCTCAAGCAGGTAATCAAAGTAATTTCTTTATTTTGCCATCCATAGGACTCAAAAATGTTAAAGAAGCTATTAAAGATGAAAGTTAGATAATGGCTATGCAAGAAGAGTTAAACTAATTCGTAACAAATCATGTCTGGAACCTTGTTCCACCTCCTAAAAATCAAACCGTCTTTGGTACAAAATGGGTTTTCAAAAATAAATTATATGAAAATGGTGTAGTGTCTAGAAACAAAGCTAGGCTTGTTGCACAAGGATATAACCAATAAGAAGGAATAGATTTTGACGAGACATATGCTCCCGTAGCAAGATTGGAATCTATAAGAATCCTTCTAGCATATGCTTGTACAAATGATTTCAAATGGATGTCAAAAGTTCTTTTCTAAACAGTTTTATAAATGAAGAAGTCTATGTATCTTAACCTCTTGACGTTGTTGATTTCGAAAAAACCCAATCATGTGTACAAACTCAAAAAGGATCTTTATGGTCTTAAACAAGCATCCAAAGCTTAGTATGATAGACTTAAAGCATTCATCCTAGAACATAAGTATACCATGGGATTGGTAGATAACACATTATTTAACAAGAAAAGAGACTCGCATATTATTATTGTCCAAATATACATAGACGACATCATATTCGGATAAACTTGTCAAGAGTTTTGCGATGATTTTTACAAAATCATGAATGATGATTTTGAAATGAGTATGATGGGCGAATTGAATTTCTTCCTCGGTTTACAAATAAAACAACTTGATGATAGCATATTTTTCAACTAATCTAAATATATTAAAGAATTGCTTAAGAAATGTGGTCTAGAAGACTCCAAACCTATCAAAACACCAATGTCATCTGAAACTAAACTCACCAAGGACGAAGACGGTGAATTCGTAGACAACACCAAGTATCGAGGCATGATTGGTAGTTTACTCTACCTCACGGCAAGCCGACCAGACATCATGTTTAGTGTTTGTCTATGTGCTTGTTTTCAATAAGATCCCAAATCTTCTCACCTTGAAGCTATTAAAAGAATATTTAGATCTATAAAAGGAACAACACACCTACGCTTATGGTATCCCAAAGGAACGTGTGTAGAAACCATAGTTTACACCGACTCCAACCATGTTAGGGATTATGTGGATCGTAAGAGTACTAGCGATGTTTGCACCTCATGGGTTGCTGTCTAACATTCTACTTCTCTTAGAAAAAAACCGCACTAGCCATCTCCACCACAGAAGTAGAATACGTATCCGCAGGCAAAGCATGCCAATAAACGTTGTGGATGAAACAAGCCCTTATAGACCATGACCTCAAACTAAACGACATTCTCGTTCTATGTGACAACAAAGGAGCCATCGACCTTAGTAAAAACCTCATCTTACACACTTGAATAAACATATAGAAATTTGACACCATTTACTTCGAGATAATGTTCAAAATGGAAACATCTCAATAGAGAAGGTCTCCATTGCCGATATCCTAAACAAACCACTCAAACACGAACCTTTCAACTTAATTAGACTAGGACTTGGACTTATGGAGCCAAACGCTTAATAAACCTAAGAAGTAGGAATGACTACTTGTTGACTCATATGAACTCTTCAAGTTCCTCGGTAAATGTCACTTCCAAAAAATCCTAACAAACACTTTAACTCACGTCAAAATAGTAATCCAATAGCTATTTGAGTTAGTCTAATAACCCATGATGTGATGATATGTTTACGAGGAGTATACTTAAGAAACTCGTACTCTGATTGCTTGTTCAGCTCCTTCAGTAATATAATCCCAGGACATAGTATATTTGTCCTGACCACACATTAAAAACCAATGCTACGACCAAAAGTCTTTGAATCCACAAGATTTTACCATTAGGTCGCCAGATCTTCTTAAAGGATGAATCCCTCTAAAAGGAATTCACTAGATTCGGATCTCATAAATCTTTTTCTTTCTTGAATATGGGTCTAGGATTCTATTTTGCACCTCAAAATAAACTTTCAGGGAAACTTTTTTAAATCATAATATCAAATATTTGATGCCTAGTATGTGTCTATATGCAACAAATGTAAAGGTGAAGTTATTTCAACTTTAAAAATAAAAATATGAGATAACCCAAACGCTCCTTTATTCACTTTTGCTCAATCGAATGTGTCAAAAAATATATATTAGTTATATATTTCGGCATCAATCATGAGCTCATCATGAATGCATGAAAAAACCGTTTTTAGAATGTGTTAACAATGCAAGAAAACATTTTCATGATGTTCCTATTCATGAGAAAAAATTTCAACAAAATTAGGGTTTTTGTACAATTTAAAGTTTTCCAAACAAACTCCTTCATGAAAAATATACATCTACGAGAAGCATATTAGTTATACATTGTATAATCCTAGTCCTAATTATGCAAAAACACAAGAAAATTTGAAAATCCTCAATTTTGATTTTGTGCTCAATCGAACCCTAGACTCAAGATTAAAAAAGAATGATGACATTAATTATAATTGATGTTGTTTATGATGATATACGTGCAAATGCTTAACAATTAGCCCTTGATTTGTGTTTGAAATTTGATTTTGTGTTTTGGGTGTGTTTTTCGTCAAACAACGGCAGTAGAGAGGAAGAAAAGGTGTTTGGTTTTGTGTTTTAGAAAAATTAAAAGAAAAATGGGTATTTGAGTTTTTTAGGTGATGATGTCAAATATATTTGGGACATTCCAAGACAAATCAGGGACCGTCCCAATAAATCAAGGACCGTCCTCTGATACTAGAATTTTGATCCAGTTTTTGACGGATTTTTTGAATGAGTGACATTTTAATTTGAATTCAGCGAATTAAAAATACTTAAATATTTTGGATGAAATAATTAAGTTGTCGAGTGAAAAAGAGTGGATTTAATTTTCTATGACACTATTAGAAACACATTTTTCTCATGACTGTTTATGATGTGTTCCATCATTCCTAATCCTAGACGCAAATAATTGAACGGCTCACGTTTGAGAGGTTTTGTAAAAATGTCGACAATGTTTTCTTCGGACGAAACTTTTTTGATGAAAATGTTTCCTTTTTAAACATTGTCGCAAAGGAAATGATGACGCATTTTGATGTGTTTTGTACGCGAGTGTTGCACGGGGTTTTTCTTAAGTCAATTGCGCCATTGTTGTCGCACATAATTGGAATGTCATTGAGGTTGATGTCGTAGTAGATAAGAGCTTCTTTCATCCATAGTGCTTGTTGACATGCCTTTCTGGCGCTTACGTGTTCGGCTTCGATAGTAGAGACAGCAAGTGTCGTTTGTGTTAATACAAATAAACCATAAAAACGTTTATTTATAGTTTACAATCTTTCCATGTTTTGTCGATAACAAAACATAAATTTATTGGAAGTAGAAAATAAAGTTTACTAGTTTTAAACCAATAGTTTTCTAACTCAAATATCATCTAATTTATCTCACACATCATATATATTTACTTTGTTAGATTTTATATAAATACATCTTTAGAATAAATGTGCAAAATAAGACATAAACATATATTAACAAAGTATACATTAAAAGATATTTTGTCTACAAAAGAAAAACATTTCATACATCATGCATGACCTCAAAACACATCTAGAAAAGATTTTTTGGAATCTAAATTTGCATTTGTTGTCTGTTAGCTGGTTCTCTTAAGTTGCGCTGGCCGGTTCCATCATGGTAATGGAACCGCCAAGAACCGGGCTATAATATTAGCAAGTTCTATTACGTGGCACTGGCTGGTTCCATTGAGGTAATGGAACCGGAAGAACCGTGCTACAGTAACTTTCAAGCCAATAAATACCAAGTCATTTCTCTTGTTTTAGGCATCAACTAGAATATATTTTCTCTCTCATATTCAGCTAACATCTGATCATTGATCATGTTCTTTTCATTTGAGTGTTTTGGTGAATTTCTTAATAGGAGAAGTTTTACCGACCTTTGCATACGAGATCAAGCATCAAGGATTACTTGTAGCAAGTATCTCTTTTCTCTTGAAGATCTATCTACTGATCTCTAAGCATCATATATCATCATAGATTATGGAGTCGTGTGTTATTTTGTATCTAGAGCATATGGGAAAGTGTGTTACACTCGATAGGATTCGTAAGGTCAAATCTATCTTTATTATATCTTAGTGTATTGCTTAGTAACTATTAGAGGGTAAGCATTATGTGGTTTGTTCCTCCATATTGGAACACGATATTTAGCTTAGTACCGTATAAAGGGTAAGCGAATGTTAAATTGGTTCATCGTTATAAAGAACTCGGTGTTTAGGTTAGTACCGAATAAAGGGTAAGCGATGTTGTGAGGCTTCTCTGCCGGTTGAAGGAGTTTTGGTGACTAGTGTATTTGCACTCTTGAGTAGGTGACTTGGAGAGTGGATTAGGTCAAGGAAGGTGACCTTATAGCCGAACCACTACGAATATCCGTGTCTCATATCCTTCATGGTTTATATTTATTAATTGTTTCTAACACTATATAAACAAATAGATCTACAACAAACTAAACAATTAAGTTAAAATTTAATTGGTAAAACTATTCAACCATCCCTTCTAGTTTTCCACAATTAGTATCAATAGCAGGTTATCAAAGATTTTTAAAGTAGAATGTATTTTAAAATCTAATGCGTATTTTATTTTAAAATATATTTCATTCAAGTTTTAAATTTATAAAACTCGATTCACCTGACAAACACACTAACGGGCTGAGAACCTGACCATGAGTAGTGTAGAGATGGTAAATCTGAGGTTGTCCCAAGAACTAAGTGTCAATTAGTTTTAATTTGAATTGTCATGTTTGAAAATGGTTTTAAGATTGATTTGAGATTAACAAGAAATATTCGAAAAGTAGAGTAATAGAAGATATTAGAGAAAAAGGCTTGCTAGCCTAGCCATTTCATTACTACCATTATAACTACGTTTTCCTGTGCAATGTTACATCATGGTTTCATTAGTGGTTTCTAAAGTTGACAGACCTGAATAGATATATTTAGTCTGTCTTATAATTCCTGCGATCTCAAATCCCCCCAAAAGTCACAAAGGTAAGGCAATCAAGTGATAGTGATTAATCCCAACTATCCTAAGAACTAGTCTAATAACCTTTATAGATTATTCACCCTCTCTAAAAGAGTTCCTGTGCTTTTTATGTATATTAAGTGATAGAGGCTGTAACCTGGTCAGTTCCTACACTAGGGATAAGGTTTCAAACCTACCCTAGTACCCCTGATTATCTCATGTTCAATTGGTAATCTAATAACAGGATTAACATGATCTAAACCACCCTCAATACTACCAAAACCTAGGGTTACATGATAGTCAAAGGATATCCAACGAAACCATAATCTAATAGGAAACAAACATTATAACGATAGTAAACTCATGACTAGGCCATCACTTGAAGTGCTTAGCCGCTCATAGCAACAATACAGTAAGAATTAATAAAGATAATCATGGATGTAAAACTCATAATTCTTACAGAAGCAGTTTATGAATGATTAAATACAAAAGTAAGATAAGTGTGATCTCCCTTGGACTTCTTGTGGAGTTCTTTGAGCTATGGATGCCTTGATCACCCCTTAGATATGTGGTAGAATGGTTGATGATAAAGTGGCAAAATGAGGCCTCTATTTATAGATTTTACGCTTCAACAAATCCCACTGATTACACTAATACTCAAAAATGAGAAAAACAGATCATACATATACATATAAAATCGGAATATGGGCATGATAGTATACAAAGATATTACCTTTAAAAATAAATCTCCATGTTTTCATGGGATGTTCTCAACTATTAGGGAACATCTACACATTTTCTTCATACCTTGACTACTATTCATCCCTGCAAGACTCCTCCTCTGTCTAGAAGACTTCTCTTTCATCTTTGACTACCTTGTGATTTATAGGAAGTATACTTGTAAGTAGTAACTCATTTCAACACTTAACACTTTAGAAAAATCAAAACCATCTCCCCTTTTTGCTCTCTCTTAGGCCACGGCTACAAACACCCCATTTAGCAAATCCATAGCTTGATTTTCTAAGACCATACAAGCATTCACACATCATTCCTATGATAACCTAAGGTGTTTTGAAGGGTTGGTTAAGCAATTGCAAGCAAGTATTGAAGCAAGAAAAGCAAGATTAGGGTTTCTATTGGATTTAGGGTTTTCTAAGCTTGTAAGCTTTGGTTTTTCATCTAAACAAGGGTTTAGATTGTGTTGGTTATCATCATACATCATCATAAGGTTATCTAAAAACCCTAATCACTTTACATTTATCATTTTATGTGTATATATGTTCTTTATAGCAAAAATCACCATTTAGGACTTTTAAACATGTAAAAAGAGTTTTTACTTGTGATCATCATTTTGTACACTTTTTCATATGTTATGTAGTTGATAATATCATGATATAATGGGATTATAAGTATGGTATCATGTTGATTTAAGTATAAAAAGTGTATATACAAATTAGGGTTTTCAAAGTTTACTTAATAAGTTTCAAGTAAAAGTGTGGTAAATGACTTGATAATCATGTTCATGGACTTTTATTTATGATATATGGATGCTAAAATGATGTTATAATGGAAGTATAAGTCTTGTACACTATTGGTTTATGTATAAAAAGTCTATGTACAAACTTGTTGAATTAGGGTTTTACTTATAAACTTGTAATTAAAAGTTACCAAGTAAGTTGTGATTTAATGGTGTTATAAAGGACTTGATAATATGGACTCATGGACAAGATATGGACATTATTATATGTAACACATATGATAGATAAGACTATAAAGACTTGTGGTAATTTACTAAATTGAAAAGTGTATAAAACAAGTTATATAAATAAGTATACAAATGGATTTCAAAAGGGCTGTTTGATTTCGAATTCAAGACAGTAGGTTTGACATTTTATAAAGATAGTACACCTCATGACGATTCCAAAAAGGTAAGAAACTCGAAAAACGGATTAATAACGAAAAAGATACGATAAATATACGTTTTACGTTAATACCGGATTTATAAAATAAATTTTATAAAAAGTTACTGTTCATCAGGGACATTTATTTTGGAAAACCTCATTTATATGATAGAACTTTTAATTACGAGAACGTGCTCGAAAGAATTACTAAAAACGGAGCTAAAACGAATAAAATACGACGTTTACGATAATTAAAGTTTATAAAAGTAATTTTATAAACTATGAACAGTAAAATTTACTATTCATGACAGAAACATATATTTTGAAAACATCAATAAATTGATAGAACTTTCAATAACGAAGACGTACTCGAAAGAATCGCTAAAAACGGAGCTATAACGCATAAAATACGACATTTACGGGTTTTACGTTAATTAAAGTTATAAAAATAAGTTTATAACTGGTATGAACAGTAAAAATCACTGTTCATCAGAGGACTAAAGATATGAAAACGTCAAATTTCGATAACTCGTCTTAATACAAAAGCGTGGACATAAGAAACGCAAGAAACGGACTTGAAACGTGAAAGTTATGTCATTTTTACCAAAGGTGTATTTATAAACGTTTTAACTTTATAAATATGATTTCACTAAAATAATTAGATGGTGATTGAGCTATATAGAATTATACATGGTAGTAGTTACCCAATGTGATTAGTACTTATACGACCTATTTTTATATATCATTCATTAATCGAAGAGTAGGACGTAAAATCGCAGAAACGGGTCTAAAACGGGAAAGTTAGGCTAGTTTTACTACTATTGTTAATTATAAACGCTTTCACTTTATTGACAACGATTTTTAAATTACAAATAGATGATGATGAGCTATATAGAATTGTATACGATATTAGTTATCGATAGTAATAGTACTTTACGACCTCTTGTTTGTTTTGGTTCGCCTTCGGATTCGTCTATGACTGTTATCTTACACTTACTCCGATTATTACTCATTCACTTCACTGCTGAGGTGGTTCATAGCCCCAAGTTTTACATGCCATTTTGTTTTATTAGTTTTTGGGGTGTGTTACATCGCAATTTTTACAACTGGTCACAGTGGTTACTTTGTCTTTTGATCTACGTGTTGCCTAAGTAGCGATAACCCATAGTTTGAGCCCATTAATCATGAAACTGTCAAGTTACTGGTTTATGAGCGCGAATGTTTTGAATATGTAGTTCTATTGGGATTGACTTCCCCGTTCGGGTGATATTGCTATTATGGGCAAAACGAACGTTTTACCATGCTCGAAAATCAGGATAATTGCGGGTTACGTACATCATCACCGGGTCAATGTAGGCCATTTATATGGTATTTCATTTATGTCGAGCCTTAGTGTCATGAGCTTTAGGCAAAGTAATTACATTTATATGATGTCCTGCATCTGTTGCATTATACATTACACTAGGAAAATCTTGTGGTATACTCATATCACGATTTATCACAACATATGAATTTACCAACTTTAGTGTGTTTGTTTTATAGCACTGTTTTTCAAGAGGTCAATAAGCACGAGTGCAGGGATTACATTGGAGGTTTTGATTTGGATATCATGCATTAAAAGATTTTGTAGTATTACATTTTGTATATCTGTTATGGGCTGACATCTTTGTATTTTGAACAAAGTGAATACTGTGTAGCTTACGGGACTTTATGTAACAAATACATTTGTTAATTCTAATGTATCGGTTTTTAATCTGACTTTTTGTGTCGTTCTTATATATCTTGTGTTATTGTTCTATGAAGTAACACAACTAGAGCCTATATTCGCGTGCAACCTAATTTGGTGTGTTTTTGTAATCATTCGCAGGTTATAAGAAGGTTTTTTAAAGCAGATTGTATTTCAATCTAATGCGTATTTTATTTAAAATATATTTCATTCAAGTTTTTAATTTTATAAAACTCCTCACCTAACTAAACATAACTGCGGGTGAGAACTGACCATGGAGTAGGGTAGAGATGGTAAATCCTGAGGTCGTCTCAAGAACTAAGTGTCAATTAGTTTTAATGTTGATGTGTCATGTTTGAAATTGGTTTTAAGATTGTTTTTGAGTTTAAAAAAGAAAGTAAATATGCGAAAAAGTGGAGTAATTAGTAGATATAGGGAGTAAGGCTTGCTAGCCTAGACCTTTTCCATTACTACCTGTTATAAATACTTTTTCTGTGCATTGTTACTTATAGTTCTTTAGTGGTTTCTAAAGTCGACAGACCTGGAATTAGATATATTTAGTCTGTCTTATAATTCCTGCGATCCTCGTATACCCCAAAGGCCACAAAGGTTGGGCAACCAATCGTGTTAGTCGATAATCCAAACTATCACTAAGAATCTAGTTCTATATAACCTTATAGTTATTCACTCCTCTCTAAAAGTGTTCTGTTGCACTTTTTTATGTAATTTTAAGTGATGAGGCTGTACAACCTGGGTCAGTTCTACTACTCAGGGATTAGGTATCTAAACCTTCCTAGTACCCCTGATTATTATGTTCAATTGGTAATCTAATTACAGGATTAAACTATGATTAACCACGCTCAATACTTACCAAAACCTAGGGTTACATGATTGTCAAAGGATGATCCAAACGGAAACCTTAATTATATAGGAAACAATACATATATATCGATAGTCTGAAACATCTTGACTAGGCCATCACTTGAAGTGCTTAGGACCGCTATTAGCATCATCACTGTAAGTATTAATAAAGATAATCATAGATGTTAAACTCATAAATTCTTACAGAAGTTGTTTATGATATGATTGTAAATACAAAAGTAGATAAGTGTCTTCTCCCTTGAACTACTTGTGGAGTTTCTTTGAGCTATGGATGCCTTGTCAACCCTTAGATATGTGGTAGATAGGTTGTTGATAATGTGCCAAAATGAGGCATCTATTTGTAAGATTTCGAATATGTTACAGCGTAACCTTTTAGAGGTTACGTCTTAATTGCTGTCGTGCTCTTTCCATAGTGTAGGCCTTAAAGGATGTTACGGCGTATTCAGTTGTCCTGTTTACTGCACGTATAAGTGACTCAGATGTCTTATCCTTCCATAATAATAATGTTTCGGCAGTTAAACCTTCAGTGAGGTTTGTCGTAAATCCTTGCTTGGGTGATGTGTCTTTGGACTTGTAATATGTTTCGGGTAACCAACTATCACTAGGGTTACACCGTAACGCCTCTTAAGGAAATCGTGTTTTCTTCAATTCTTACGTACCATTTTCCTATGTTTCTTGTATCTTTCCTTGTTACTTTACCTGAAAACAACAAATTAACAGCTAAAATTTATCGATTTTAAGTATTTATAAGACAATTGAATATTTTTTAGAGAAAATAGTTACTTAAAAGTATCAAATAATTTGATGTTATCCAATAATAATCCACCACACTTGACTTCTGCTTGCCTCTAAGTAGACATGTTAGAATAGTTTTATAAAATATTCTCTGATTTACACTCAAAGGAATTGGAATCTATAAAAGTACTTATGCTGAAACATTCAAAGCGAAACACCTCACGAATGGGGATATTTTTAAAGCAGAATGTATTTTAAATCTAATGCGTATTTTATTTTAAAATATATTTCATTCAAGTTTTAAATTTATAAAACTCCTCACCTAACAAACACACTGACGGGCTGAGAACCTGACCATGAGTAGTGTAGAGATGGTAAATCTGAGGTCGTCTCAAGAACTAAGTGTCAATTAGTTTTAATTTGAATTGTCATGTTTGAAAATGGTTTTAAGATTGATTTTGAGATTAACAAGAAAGTAAATATGCGAAAAGTAGAGTAATAGAAGATATCAGGGAGAAAGGCTTGCTAGACTAGCCATTTCATTACTACTGTTATAACTACATTTTCCTGTGCAATGTTACATCATAGTTTCATTAGTGGTTTCTAAAGTCGACAGACCTGAATAGATATATTTAGTCTGTCTTATAATTCCTGCGATCTCGAATCCCCCCAAATGCCACAAAGGTAGGGCAACTAAGTGATAGTGATTAATCCCAACTATCCTAAGAACTAGTCTAATAACCTTTATAGATTATTCACCCTCTCTAAAAGAGTTCTTGTGCTTTTTATGTATATTAAGTGATAGAGGCGATAACAGGGTTAGTTCCTACACTAGGGTTGGAATAATCATCCAATCCTAGTACCCTACTAATCCCATGTTCACAGATGTAATCAAATAACAAGGACTAACATGGTCTAATACCACCCGCATATACTACCAAATACCCAGGGTTACAACATAGATATTTCAAAAGGGATATCTAACAAAACCAAGATCTAACAGGAAATAAAAATAAAACGAAGTAAATATCATAACTAGGCTAAGCACTTAAGTTCTTAGCCACTTCAAGTAACAACAAAGCAACGAATAAAAAAGAATAATCATGGATGGAAAACTCATAATTCTACATGATAGTTTAATGAACGATAATACAAAAAGTAAATAAAGTGAGAATTCTCCTTAGACTTCTGGAGTGAACTTCTGAGCCTATGTGAGGCAATTCATCACCCCTTCGACTTGAATGGGATGTTTATGATAATTGGCCCAGAATGAGGTCTCTATTTATAGATTTCAGAATATGTTTCGAACGTAACTTATAAGTTTACGTCGTAAAGGCTAACGAGGCTTTCCATGTTTGTAAGGCATAAATTAATGTTACGGTTACTAAATTGTACATGTTACGCTGTAATGCTGACTAGGATGACTCAGCCTTCCATAATAATAATGTTACAGTGTAATCTTCTCATGTAGTTACGCCGTAATCTTGTTGGGTGACATGTCTTGCCTTGAATAGGTTACGGCGTAACACTATCGTAGGTGTTACGCCGAAAATTCCTCGTAATAATCTGTGTTTTCTTATTTTACGTCCTTTTCCTTCCTCGGTTTCTTGTCACATATTTACCGGCTATTTTACCCTGAAAATAGTGAAATAACCATAAAAGTATCGAATTACAAGTATTTATAAGACAATTGCAATATTTTTAGGGGACAATGACACTAAAAATTATCAAAATATTAATGTATCAATATCCCCTCAATTGACTTCTGATTGCCTCTCAAGTAACCTGTAAATCGTTTATAAAGAGATTTCTACTGATTTGACTCAAAGATGTAATCTATAAAAGACTAGTGCTAGAAACATCAAAGCCGAACACCTCATGAAAAGGGGATCAAAAATCACTCAACTCTCAACTAGTCTAAGTGTATTATTTTAGGAGATCGCTCACTTCACTTCACTTCACTTCACTACTTCACTTCATTTCACAACTTCACTTCACTTCACCTAGACACTAACAAGATCACCCGGATCTATCTAAACTATTGATGATCACCACGATCCAGCTATACACACCATAATTACCACGATCTAACTATTATACAAGTTTGGAATACATGGACTCGATCTATACATTGTGAATGTAAGACATGTCACCAATGCACTAACTAAACTACATAACTTCTTATCTTGATTATAACGAGAGTTCTTCTCTTGCACTTGGAGGAATAAGCTTGAATCACTTGGAAACAAATGCTTAAGATTAAATGATCAAAGGATTGTAGGTGATGTATAAACTGATTTTAGACGAAAAAGAATGAGTGCAAAGGGTGAGAAAATCAGTAGGGAACAGTCTAGTATTTATAGGCAATCGGGGGGAAACTTTGTTTGGCCGGTCCCCTTAATTAGCTTGTCGGCCCCCTTATAATCAAGGGGACCGCCCGTGTATTTAAGGGGTCCGACCAGGCCAGGACGCTCCCTTTTTTGTCTTTTCCAGGGGAGGTGTTTTCTGGAACATTTCTAGCTGTTTTTAGGTAGATAATTTGAATTCAAAATATTTATTTGAATAAAACATTTTTTAAATCTAAAAATATTTTGTAAAAGTTATAAAAATGTTTTTGACATTTTAATAAAAAATGTGAGGTTAAATAAAAATTCATTTGATCATAAATTAAATTAAGCATTTATTTATTCATACCTTAAGTGATTTACGTCAGGTGCAAACTTCGTTGAAGCAGTCTTGAGACTTCGAGAGATGTTGTCGTATGAATGTATTGATGATCTATGATCACAAGTAACTTAAGCACTTTACGTTATGTGTTATAAATTACATGTTTGTCATCACCAAAACATGAAGAGAATGTATAGATTAAAATCGTAATGTTTCTACCAACATTCCTGCTAATCAATTATGTCTCGAATGTATGTACATGCCAAGTTCTAAAGTCTACAATACTACCGGCACACTTAATATTTTGGTGGATTTTTGTATAATGAGATGAAAACGGAACATCAGGCTTAAACCTCACCAAGTAATAATAAAGGTTAATGTGCATTCGACAAAGATTAATTATAGTTTAGTAAGAAAAACATGTCAAAAATTTTAAAATCGGCACTATTTTTCTTTGAAAACTATGAAATCGAAGGAAAGAATAGGTCAAGTCTACTCCCGTCCCCCACTTGTTTTGTACAATGTCCATATTGTACATTAAGCAAATGAAATAAACAAGAAGAGTAGAATTAGAACAAGAAACTCCCTTGAGCATTGCTTCTGAACATATGAAATGTAATAAGCCAGTGGAGAAATCTAGAAAATCTCCATCTTGAGCAAAGCTCATTTTCCCCTGTATTCACTAAAACAAACTTACAACATAAAATAGTTCAATGATAAATATACAAACCTAACCGTAGGAATCACGGTTGCATTTAGCATATGCAACAAAACTTTTAAACCACTTGGTGGCCCAAGTGGATGAGTGAAGTCTCATGAGGGTTTCTAGAGAACATACTCAAAAAGTTCATTTACCAATATACATGGTTTTGTAAATGTTTCAAACTAGTTTTAAGGTTTTTCAGGATGGTTTTAAGGCGTAACCATCATGGTTGCGCCGTAATCATATGATACCTTTAAAAAAATTCATTAAGCTTGTTACGGCGTACCATGGAAAAGTTTACATCATAATGGTCTTGTTTACGGCGTAACTAAGTTGGTTACGCCGTAATTATTGCATCAGCAACAATTTTAGCATATGATTACGAGTCGAGGTGATCTCGAAATTTGCTATATTCCTGCTAAAACCTGTAGAACCAAGTTAGGAACATACAAACCAACTAATATGCAAAAATTGAAGTGAAATAAGATAAAGCATAAATTAAAAGATATGCATGGGGTTCCTCCCACTAAGCGCTTGTTTTTATTTGAGTCACGAGCTTGACTCCATCCTTATTTACTAGGTAATCGGGTATCCTTCCCCTCACTTAGTATCAAGTGTGGGTGGAAGTAGCAATAGACACCGTTTGGGTGTAAATTTGCTATATGATAGGGAAATGTTGAATAAAAATCATTCCGTCTAGAAGTTATAATATCCCTATCTACCTTACATGGTTTAGACATTTTGGATACTCCACATAAGGGACTTAATGGCTGAGTATGAATGAAAGGCTCGGGTTTAGTGATAACTGAATGCACTTGTCTTACCGGTTTTGTGTGATGATTTACTTACTTGGGGTAGTAATTCCCGAATGAAGGTCTCCAAATCATATGTATTTAAGAGCTCCTTTAAATCATTAACAGGGTTACTATTTATCTCATTGGAAACCCTGATATTATCAAAAAACTCCTCCTCAACCTCATTCAAGTGCTTGTTCAAAATAGGATTAGTAGCCAGTGCTACATAATCATCATCGGGCGGTGTGATGTGAACTATCTGAGGGGTCAAAGGTTATATCACGCCATCATGTAGAGGGATATCATAATCCTGTTCCTCTTCCCTTATAATTTTCTCCTTATCATGGACTGGTCCTAGTGACATATATGGTTGCACTACAGGTTCATGATTGGGTAAAGTGTGTATGGTAGGTGTGAGAAATTTCAAAAGCCTTTCTACATCCTCGACTGTAATTTCCCAACCGACATCCATATCCCCTTCATCCTCCTAAGTCTTCAGTTTATGAACTTCCCCAGGATTTTCTCATGCAAACAATTTCGCCAGTTATGTAAGGGCTACCTATTTGTCTCTTCAAATGTCCTAGAAACGGCGTAGGTGGTAATTCACGAGGAACCAGCTCCTTCATGTTTTCCTTACCTATTATCATTCTTGCCTTGAATTTTTCTCCTGTATTAGTGAGGACAGTTTGGGTAAATTGATAAGCTTTTTCCTCCAGGCTCTTTGTCGTAGTTTTAATTGCCCCTATGTTTGATTCCGTGTTTTCGATGAATTTCTTAATTCATTCGTCCTCTGCGGCCTGTTTTTTAATTGATTCTTCATAGAATTTGATGATGGTTTCCTCCAAGGATCTCATATACTTACTCTTCTCAACTGCCTTGTCCTCTTTTTTGAGAGGACACTCCTTGGTTATATGTGCCTCATTGATGCTTTCTTGAATGGCATCAACGTTATCTGGGCTATCATTGATTTATGGTTGCTTCATCATACTAATTATGTGAATGGTCTGCCATGACTTGTATTGACTTAAGGGCTTGAGTTGGTGTCATCAGAGTAATGAACCCTCTAGAGTCGAGCATTCTGCAGGTAGAGATGTCTAATCCAGTGTTGAATATCTGAACCTTCTGATGGTTGTTTAGATCATGCTGCAGACATTTAAACAACAGATCATTATACCTTTCCTAAGCTTGATACAATGTCTCGTACATCTCTTGTTTGAAATTGCAGATCTCTTCTAATTTCTTGGCAATTTTAAAAGGTGAACAATATTGCCAGATGAACCCTTTCTTAAGGAGATCCCAAGTATTGATCATTCCCGCTGGAAGCCTTTTTTTCCACCTCAAGGCCCGCCCCTTAAGGGTAACAGGAAATACTCTAAGCATAACGGCATCGTGAGTGACGCCAGGGAACTGAAAGAGATCTACGATCTCTAATACCCTCCGCACATGTTCGTAGGCATCTTCACCATTAGTACCTGCAAAAGGTTTGCATCTTAATTCCTTCATAAAGTTGCTATTTATCTCGAATTCGACGTCATCGTCAATCTTGGGTTTCACTATGCCTGGTCTATTTGTTATCTTGAATTAAAGCCAGTTACTACTCTATGGTGAGCATGCTGATATCTAAATCAACTCCCATATCTAAAAATTTACAAAAAACACTAGCAGGATATATTTACAAAAGAATACAATATATACATAGATTCAAATTATTACTAATTTTTAGCTCCCCTGCAACGGCGCCAAAAACTTGATGCGATTTTATTTTAAAATACATTTTATTCAAGTTTTAAATTTATAAAACTCGATTCACCTGACAAACGCACTAACGGGTAGAGAACCCGATCGTGAGTAGTGTAGAGATGGTAAATCCGAGGTCGTCCCAAGAGCTAAGTGTCAATTAGTTTTAATTTGAATTGTCAAGTTTGAAAATGATTTTAAGATTGATTTTAAGATTATCAAGAAAGTAAATATGCGAAAAGTAGAGTAATAGAAGATATCCGGGAGAAAGGCGTGTTAGCCTAGCCATTTCATTACTACCGTTATAACAATGTTTTCCTGTGCAATGTTACATCATGGTTTCATTGGTGGTTTCTAAAGTCGACATACCTAAATAGATATATTTAATTTGTCCTATAATTCTTGCGATCCCGAATCCCCTGAAAGTCACGAAGATAGGACAACCAAGTCATAGTGATTAATCCCAACTATCCCAAGAACTAGTCTAATAACCTTTATAGATTATTAACCCTCTCTGAAAGTGTTTCTGTGCTTTTTAAGTATATTAAGTGATAGAGGCGGTAACCTAGTCAGTTCCTACACTAGGGATATGGTTTCAAACCTACCTTAGTACCCCTGCTAATCCCATGTTTAATTGGTAATCTAGTAACAGGATTAACATGATCTAAACCACCCGTAATACTACTAAAACCCAAGGTTATACGATAGTCAAAGGATATCCAACAAAACCATAAACTAACAGGAAATAAACATTATAACGGTAGAAAATTCATGGCTAGGCCAACACTTGAAGTTCTTAGCCGCTCATAGCAACAAGACAACAATAATTAATAAAGATAATCATGGATGGAAAACTCATAATTCTTACAGAAGCGGTTTATGAACGATTAAATACTAAAGTAAGATAAGTGTGATCTCTCTTGGATTTCTTGTGGAATTCTTCGAGCTATGGAGGCCTTGATCACCCCTTAGATCTGTGGTAGAATGGTTGATTATAAAGTGGCTGAATGAGGCCTCTATTTATAGATTTTGAATATGTTACGGCGTAAACTTTTAGAGGTTTACGCCGTAAACAGCTGACATGCACTTTCCATATTGCAGGCTTAAAGGATGTTACGGCATAATCAAGTATCCATGTTACGCCGTAATCCTGACTCATATGTCTTAGCCTTCCGTGATAATAATGTTACAGCGTGAACCTTTAGCGAGGTTACGTCGTAATCTTGTTGGGTGACGTTTCTTGCCTTGAATATGTTACGACGTAACACTGTCGTAGGGGATACGCTGTAAAGTCTCATAAGAATCCGTGTTTTCTTCATTTTCTGGTCCTTTTCCCGTGTTTCTTGTCACATACATGTATTTTACCTGAAAACAACAAAATAACCGTAAAAGTATCGAATTCAAGTATTTATAAGACAATTGCAAGTATTTTTAGGGGAAAATAGATACTAAAAAGTATCAAATATTTGATTTTATCAAAATCTTTAAAATTGATCAAATGAATTTCCAAAACTACAACATCTATTTAGATCTATCTGTGTTATCTATTTTTCTTGTATTAGAAAAAATGGAGGATCATTAAAAATGGTCACAGACATCTTGATGCTATCTTCTAAATCGCAAAAAGGTACACCGTAGTTTTCTCTCTTTAAATATTGTGACTAACCTCTTTTGGGTCATAAAAGGATTGTTTATTGTTTAAAACTGCTGGACTAGGCCGAATCTTGGACTAGGCCGAATCTTGGACCTGACCCGATAAGCTGGTTCCACCAGTTCCATGGAAGAATGGAATCAGCCAGGCTAAGCCAATGGAACCGCAGGCTCTGTTAAATTTTTTCTTAATAATAATAATATAAGCTTTGGGCTTGAAATAAATAAATGGGTCAAAACAATAAAAGATCAATGTTACAAATCTTCTACATATTTCTTATATATATATACATTTAAAAAAATAATAATAATATCGGGTTATGGTTGTGTCCCTCAGACTTAAGTCACGAAAAGGTACACATTTTCATTTTATTCTTGCAAAATACTTGCTACATGATTAATTGACAAAATGTGCTAGTTGCGTTATTGATTAATTATTAATTATGTGTATTTGCTTTTATGTTCTTTTAAGACACACCTTACTCTCCTCAACACAAATATGTCCGTTTCTCGTCATATTGATTAAACACATCTTCTTGGGCTTTAAGTCTTAACCTCATCCTTTCTTTCAATCCGTGTCACAAATCATCATCATTCATCCTCACCAAAACTTTAAAGCCTCGTCTCGATCATCCTCATTTCCTTGCTTCCATCACGATGCTAAAATTTTCCTACAAAAATTTATTCATTACTTTGTCTCTTTAAAATCACCTCAATTTATCTTTGCATTATATCAAGTATTTTTTTTAATCTTTCAAACTCTTAAATAATATTAATCATCAAAAAAACATATTAATATAAAGGTAAACAAATAAAAAGAAATACTTATAACATATTTTTACCCTTGTCGGGTCTATTGGCTAATAAAGTCGGTTCCTTTCTAAGAACCGAATTGGCAGAACCAGCCAACTGGTCGAACAAAATTGGCAGTTCATCATCTTTCTCTTCATCATTCCAAAACCTTCTTCTAAAAATCATTTGGGTCAAACAACTTTCACCATAACCATTCTCTCAAGGACAATAATGTTTGAATCAATCAATCTATCACATTATAAGTATTTATTCTACATCATCTAGTTAATTTAAACCTAGAATTTCTCCTTTTAATTTTAGGGCTCTCTCAATCTTCTAATTTCTATCACCTAATTATACATCTCCAATAACATTGGTTAGGAATTTCATTTTGAACTACGTCGGAAAAATGACACATAAATTTGAACTCAATCTTTAAATACGTGGATTTTGCTCTTATGAGTCAAAAAGTTTTGTTTCAACAATTTTTTTTTACAAGGATGATTTGATCTCTCTAAAAACATTTTTATACATTTTCCAATATAATCAAGCTTAAATATATTAAGGACTGTCAATTATAAGTTTTTTTTTCCAAATCCACTTCTATTTTGTTTTCTTTTCTAAATCTCTCCTTAGAAACAAAACGCACACATCTCATCTTTTAAAAGTCATCCTAAATTTTTTCTTTGTCATTTGTTAGGTACAACCATGTCTCATGAAGAATTAGAACACATTAAAACCTACATCCCTCAAATCTCAAGAGAAAAATATATTCCTAGGCATCTAAGCACTATCATTCATGACTTGGAAACTAGGACCATTCATGAAGGTTGAACAATCCCTCAAGGTTTCATTCAACATAGTAATTTTGAAACTAAGTTCACCAATGTCCATCTTTAATGTCTATATGATGTTGACAAGGAAATTCATCCAAGATTCTTGCTTGAATTTTTCTCCTCAGCCAAAATCTTAAGAAACAAAGACAAATCTATCTACCTCTGTTTTTGGGCCTTGAATAGATAATTCAATTTCCCTCTCGAGCTCCTTTCCCACATCCTTCAAACTCCCTTACTAGGAGATTGCGTGTATGCGGATGATTTCTCTCTCAAATCCCTAAGTAAGAATCCAGAAGAAGTCTATCCCTATCAAACTAATATCCCTACGCCAAATGAAATTATTCATCACATTACCATTAATGAAAAAACCAATCACCCATTTAAAATTTCCAAAGATGAACTTCGAAGAGACTTAAGTTTTTGGGATAAAATTTTCCAAAATAATGCTATAGGTCTAAGGAGTAATTCCCCCTATGTTTTGGCATCATCTTGTTATATGATCTTCTGCATCGTAACTCGAAGATCTTATAATTTCACCTATTTTCCTGCTAAAAGAATCTCAAACATCAAAAACCTTCAAGATTGTCCTATGCCTTATGGCATGTTACTAACTCGTCTCTACAAACACCTCACTCTTATGAACCCTAATCTCGAAAAACCTAAATACATATCTCATCCTCACTCCATGTTACCTTTGGATCAAACAAACCAACTCTATGCTCATACCTCCACCTCCAATGATGAAGACTAAAAGGAATTTCAAATATAAGGCAATCTTACGTCTAATCACGATCTTTGGTCATATGCTATATGAATGCTTGTTTATGATGTACTTGACTTTAATCATTATGAATCTTGTAATATCATTGTTTTTCTCTGCTTTTGTCTCTATGTGACTAAATGATCAAAGTTTGTAAATTTAATTGCTCAAACCATATGTATGATCTTCTATTTTCTATGTTTGTTTCATTAAGCAGCGTTTGGTATAGTAGAGTTTTGTAGAATTTGGGCATCATACTTTCCCACTAACCATAGAGTAACCTAGTATTAGGTTTTGATCAATAAATAAAGAAAGAAAACAGGTTTAGGATTGCACTTAGATCACTACTAGAAGTTTAATAAATTAGGGATCCTACTTTTCTAGAATCTGAACAGAAAACAAAAATATCAAAAAAAAACAAGTAAAAATTGATTCAAATAATAGGTTAAAGTTTTCATTAAACGCAATTCTAACTAATCCTGAGCGCGAAAAAAAATATATTGTAATAAACATAAATAAAATAGGTAAAAAACCACCTCGATGGTCATGCAAATTAATCAATGAGTTGGAAAAAATGTTTATAAAACGACGAAAAAAACAAGGCGTAATGCAAGGGATGGATCACCAGCTTCGAACAAGACGATTTAAACGTATAGTTTTTTTAACTCGTTCCAAACGAAGTTTTAAGAAATCTAATTTTAGGAATTATAATCTTTATACAAAATTAAATAGAGATTCGGGTTTTATAAGTTATTTGGAAGAACCAGATTTTCTTCGAGCCGTAATCAAAGGATCTATGCGCATTCAAAGACTTAAAATTGTTATTTAGGGACCGTCTCAAGGAAATCCGCATTCCCCTCTTTTTTTGGAAAAAATGGAAGATTTTCCAGCCGGTTCCATTTGCAGCATAGACGGTTCCATTGAACCAATGGAACCGGGATTTTTGGTTCTACAAAGAGCATTTACTTATTTTTGGGTGATACCTTTTTTATCTAAGCTCATAAATATGTTAGTTAGACTTGTATTAAGCTAACCCTATACCTAGTTCTTTCTTGTTTGACTTAAAAAAGGTGTGCTAATGATTATGTTTTGAGAAAAGTTAATGACTTAGACATTTATTGTTTTTGCATGGCTTTTAGGTATAAATTTAAACACTAGTTAGAGATTGTTGTCACCATCCAAAACCTGCAAATAACCAGCCTTAAACCCTTCCATTGATCATCATCCTCTTGGCCTCAAGTGCTAACTCTGCCACCCAAAACCCCCCAAGAAAAATGCCTAAAACCAATTTCATTGATCTTTCATCAAAAGAATCCTCACCGATCCAAAACCATCCCATAAACACCAACTTAGATACCACTCTTGATCTAACAATCCCTCCACAAAAAATTAACCAGCAAATCCCATCTTAAGGGACTAATATGTCACTCCTAGCTCCTAGAGCTCTTGTCTTCTCTACTCCTCCTAGTTCACCACTTAAACCTCATTCTTACTTAACCACTTTAGATGACCTTCCACCAAGAAACTCTAATCCACCACCACCATAACTCTCTCAAGGTCACTCTTAAGGTCTCTCCCAAACACTCCCTATACCAACACCTATGGACTTTGAACCATTTTCCCCTCAAATCAATGTCTCTAGAAGTAGAATGTGTGCTCAAACCGAACCATTCTTAAGTAGACATCAAATGATGCAACAACTTAGACAATTCCAAGACTTCGACCGTCACATTGAAGCCGTAATCCAAAACACACAAAATATGCAAAATAGTCTCCTTTCTCCATTCACCACCACTTCTCCTCAAATGCCACTACCATTCTACTTCATAACCACCTCTACAACTACAATACCATCTTTTAGAACATCACTTTCACCATTAAGAACCTTTGTCCCTCTTGATCAATTACTATGGATAGAAGGTCTCCTTCATTCTGTACCTCAAGAACATACATATCCCCATTGTCAACGAACCAAGACTATCGTCAACAATCTTTAAAACAAGATGAGATTTATGTTAAACACATCCTTGAATGCCTTAACCATCTTACCAACTAAAAACCATAAGATGGTGATTTCAAGCTCATAAGACCTTAGGCTTTGGAAGAATAGTTTAGATAGAACACTAGTCATGATTTTAGTCTTTATTGATCTAAGTCAATGTATTTTTACTTCATGATTAAAGTGTTCTTGATAATGGTTGAATTATATAGTTGATTGTCATAAATATCTTTCTCTTTGATGATTGAAATGTTTAACATGCTGCTCTTCTTGGCATATGTGGTGTATCATTTGAATAAATTGCTTCCCGCTAAAATTGGTGAATCTGACTTTCTGCAGGTCAGCCGGTTTCATTCACTTAGGAAGCCGGTCCCTTTCATGAATGGAACCGGCTGAACCAGCAACTCATGATCATTTCTTATCTCTTATACCTTTTATTTTCAATTTAAGTGATTTTCAATAGCATTATGTTACAGGTTTTTCCCATCTAGGGGGAGCATACCTCTTTTGTTACTAACATATTTCCTTGTAGCTTTCTAAATTCATTTGGAATCCCTAACGATCCCATTTAGTGGGAGCATTCGTCAAGGGGGACCATGGGATTTGATTCTCTTTGAATTAACTTTGGCTTCGATACTGGCCAGATTCTCTTATATTTCATACTTGCATTTGATTCTTTTCGAATTAACCATGGTTCCATTTCAGTCGAACCTCTTAACGTTACTACATTACATTGCATATTTTTCGTTAGTTTTTCTTTGACGTTCTTTTTGTTTCGATAAAAAGGTGAAGAAGAAAGTAAAAACACCAATTTAAAACTTATAAATTTTATAATTTACTTCCGATAAATTTGTGTTTTGTCACAAAAGGGGAGATTCTTAACACAAATAAACCGTAAAAGCGTTTATTTATATTTTACGATCTTTCCGTGTTTTGTCGGTAACAAAACATAAAATCATGGGAAGTAGAAAATAAAGTTTACTAGTTTTAAACCAATAGTTTTGTAACTCAACTATCATCTCATTTATCTCATGCATCATATATATTTACTTTGTTAGATTTTATATAAATACATCTTTAGAATAAATATGCAAAATAAGACTTAAACATATATTAACAAAGTATAAATTAAAAGATATTTTGTCTATAAAAGAAAAACATTTCATACATCATGCATGATCTCAAAACATATCTAGAAAATATTTTTTGAAATCTAAATTCGGATTTGTTGTTTGTTAGCCGGTTCTCTCCAGTTGCACTTGTTGATTCCATTGTGGTAATGGAACCGCCGAGAACCAGGCTACAGTATTAGCTGGTTCTATTACGTTGCGCTAGTCGGTTCCATTGAGGTAATGGAACCGATAGAACCGTGCTACAAAAACTTTCAATCCTATAAATACCAAGTTATTTCTCTTGTTTTAGGTATCAAATAGAATAGATTTTCACTCTCATATTCAGCTAACATCTGGTCATTGATCATGTTCTTTTTCATTTTAGTGTTTTGGTGAATTTCTTAATAGGAAAAGTTTTACCGACCTTTGCATACGAGATCAAGCATCAAGGATTACTTGTAGCAAGTATCTCTCATCTCTTGAAGATCTATCTACTGATCTCTAAGAATCATCTATCATCATAGATTATGGAGTCATGTTTTATTTTGTATCTAGAGCATTTGGGAAAGTGTATTACACTCGATAGGATTTGTAGAGTCAAATATATCTTTGTTGTATCATAGTGTATTGCTTAGTACCTGTTAGAGGGTAAGCATTGTGGGGTTTGTTCCTCCATATTGGAACACTATTTAGCTTAGTACCGTATAAAATGTAAGCGAATGTTGGATTGGTTCATCCTTGTAAAGAACCCGGTGTTTAGCTTAGTACCAGATATAGGGTAAGCAACGTTGTGAGGCTTCTCTACCGATTGAAGGAGTTTTGGTGACTAGTGTATTCGAACTCTCGAGTAAGTGATTTGGGGAGTGGATTAGGGAGAGGAAGATGACCTTGTAGCCGAACCACTATAAATATCCGTGTCTCATATCCTTTATGGTTTATATTTATTAATTGTTGCTAACACTATATAAACAAATAGATCTACAACAAACTAAACAATTAAGTTAAAATTTAATTGGTAAAACTATTCAACCCCTCCTCCTAGTTTTCCATAATTTATTTCTTAAAACCCACAATGTTAAACAACATCCCATGAATGTACAAATGCCACTAGTGCTTTTTCGATCCACATAATATCCCGCATGATCAAAGTCGTCATATATTATAGTTTCTATGCCAGTCCCCTTAGGATACCATAATCCTAAGTGCGTAGTGCCTTTAATGTATAAGAAGATACGCTTAACTGATTCAAGATGAGAGGTTTTAGGATCCTTTTGGAGGCATGCACAATGGCAGAAACTAAACATGATATCAGGCCTACTAGCCATTAGGTATAATAAACCTATCATGCCCATATACTTAGTACTATCTAAGGACTCACCTTCTGCATTCTTCATGAGTTTTGTATCAACGGACATGGTCATTTTAGTTCGTTTAGACTCTTCTAAGATTATTTTATTAAACATTTCTTTAATATAATTAGATTGATTAAAGAATATTCCGTCTTTCATTTTTTTATTTGTAGACCAAGGAAGAAATTTAATTCACACATCATGCTTATTTCAAACTCGTCGTGCATGATTTTGGCCAAATCATTACATAACTCTTGACAAGTTAAACTGAATATAATATCATCGACATATATTTGAACAATGATAAGATGTGACTTATATTTTTGTGACACCCTACTAAAGTGAAAACACGGAGTGTAACAAGATAAGGCACCACCATAAGATAATAGAAACATGCTATCATTAATTAAAAAGAAATTGTATAAAAACATAATAATTGCTTAGCCTTCATCGACAATAAAAGTAACAAGTTTCAGCAAACATTGGCAACCAAAATAAAAGTTTTAAAGTTTAAAGTGGCATTGTCTTGATGAAATGATAATAACACGGATGACATGTAATGACTCCAATGCAAATGCCTTCATAAAATAACTATGGACGATCACCTGAAATGCATGAGAAAACGCAACTATGAAAATAGTTGGTGAGTACACAGGGTTTTATATAAGAATTTATATAAATAATTTCCACAGTAAAAAATAACGTACATGTAACAAAGCTATATATCAACTCACCATTTTACGAGTCTCGCTCATTCAAGACTCGTAGCATATGAGTTCACATATAGGTTTAATAAATCAACTCAAGAAAATATACTTGGTTGAAATTTAATTACGCACAAAATTTAAATGTATATTAGTGTTATACTCCCCAAAAGCCCCAGATATAAATACTATGAATTCTTTGTATAAGTCCTACGCAAGAATTAGAGGATGGCCGACCTCTAATAGCGCTATCCATAATATCTACCTTAGATTAGTATGCGTACTAAACAACGTACGTTTGAATTGGAATACCTGTAGGTTTCCAACGGGGTCTCACATAACAATAATAACACGTATACGAACTAATAAAGCACAAGTTGCACCATGGCAAAGTCAATTTAGAGTCTAATAGTACATTTAAATAGGTCATGTCCCATACAAAATAGTTCGCAATATAGCATGTCAAGTTCAAAATTATAAGTCATAATTTATTTTTGTAAAAGTTACAAGTCAAAGAGTACATGCAACCAAGATTTTATTCAAGTAGTACTCACACATTTCAACACAAAATATGTAAAACATCAAAAAAAAGACTATGTAAACTCGAATTAAATGCGAGGAAAAGTACATAATTATGAACGGCTCAACGAGATGACTAGGAACCTAATGTGCTTCAAAAGTTTTAAATTTATAAGACTAAAAATACCTATTTATTAGACAGAAACACACGGATAAAAGTATAAACCACGTATGTAGTATAATCTTTTTAGGTAAGACCAGGTCATTCCATGTGATTGGTAATTCTAAGTAAAGTCAGGATGTTTTACGAAAAGTTATCTTATGGACTATCAGGATCTAAAGATAAAGGTGAATTTCAAGATATAAAAATAATGTTTATTTGGGATACAAGAGTAAATAAGAACAAACTTGGGAAGATAAGGAGTTCATGAATTTTAGCATAATCGATTGAAGAAATAGGTAGTTTACTTAAAAGATTGTCTATTTCTCATAATGAAAAATCCTTTCGGCCTTTACTTTTAATTATGAAAAATTCTTTAAGTTTGATTCATGTTTTGAAAACAGTACAGTTAATTATGAAAACCTTAATTATGAAAAATTCTTTAACATTAAACGTTTCCACCAAACCTCAATATTATTTGATCAGAATAATATAATTACCTATCTCTAACAGTAACATGGATCATGGAAAACCTTGATTACCTTGAGGCTACATCACCACTATAGACGTCTACATTTTTCTTTGTGTATACACACACACTTTTCTAGATGATAAAACTATGTGTCTATGATCTCTTTATATAGAGAGATCATGACTTACAAAGGAAGTTAACATAAAGATATAAACAAGTAAATATTTTAATCATTAAGAAATATCTTTTGTTATCTTTATCTTTTTAAGGAGATCTTCATCTTTTGATATCTTTGACTAAATCTTCCATAATTCTCCACCAGCTTGTAGAATTCCAATCTGCTAGATTTAGTCCTTATGTTTCATTCTTTTATTTATTTTGTCTCATCAAATCTAGAATCCTAACAATCTTCCCCTATTGATGATGATAAAATAAACAAAGTCGTGTACGAACTTCATCATAAAGCCAAAGCTTCCCTTGAAGTTGCGATGTAATCATCTCCCTGAATGAAACAAAACTTCCCCTTAATTCAGATTTCCTTTGTACAATGCCACACTAAGGATCTACAAGTTGCCAATTGTACATGTTAACATCTTCTTCCCCTTTTTGTCATAATCCAATAGGGGACATATGAATATAAGAAACTTTGATCTTAACCACTACAAACCAATATCACACTTCTAATCCAAGCCTTATAACTTCTTAAATTACCCACCATTAAGCACAATAAGAAAAATAAACTTGAGTAGTAGAAACTCACACTAGCAGTAGTAATAATGACTAGCAGTAGTAAAAACCTTCACCTTATGTAGCAAATGTAAATGGTTAAACATTTTAACAATAAGCTTCCCCTGAAACCTATATGTTAACCATTTCTTAAATCTTTAATTCTTTAGGCTCTATGTAATGATCACTGATGAAGAAAATTATGTATAACAAACTGGATGTAAAAGTAAAATAACCTAAACTTGTGTCTTATGTCTTGTGGTACTTTTCCACGTTGACTCCAAACTTATAAATTAAATTGTTGCGAAAAATATAAGTAGATCGTAACCTCTTGACAATTATCCTCATCTTCTATGAGACACCAGACCAAAGTGATAGCAAATGTGAGCATTGAGCACCATAAGTTAGATCACACACCTTTGCTAGATTTGTCAAGTCTTCGTCACATCGTTTCTAAGCACGAACAAGTTACCTCCTGCTAAAAGGTATGATAAAACATAAACCCAAATAATTCCACTTCAACTCCAAATAAGTGATAAACAATCCTCTTCGTAAACCAATTTAAAAACAATAATTACGAGCCTTTATATACCTTAAATAAATAAACCAAAAAACCAAAATCAAACACCAAACAGGACAACACCAAAAACAAAACTTGTGCTTCTGTTTTGTCCCAAGATCCCAACGTGTATGTTATCCGATATCGGAGTAATGCTAGTAGTTGTAATGTATTAAACCGAAACAGTAGTAAAAACTCATCCTTTTTAATATAGCAGTACTAAATAATAATATAGGCAGTGTAATAAAATGCTAGCTAGTACTACTTAGTGACACTTATTCTGTCCCTAATCCATTACAAAAGTTGTGCTAATTTGTTATACACTGCATTCTCCTTCTTCCCAATCTTATTAGCAACTACTTTTTTTTGTCACTAATCTGTTACTAACTGTCACAGATTTATGACTCCTTCTCCCTAGCTTTTTGTGACACGTTTTAGTGTCACTAAATCGTCCTAAAGTGTCACTATTCACAATCGTATGTCGACCATATAAATGGTAACGAGCAGTTTAGACATTTGCTTTGACGAGCATTACTAATAGTGACAGTGAGCTAACATTAAGTATAAACCAGCAGTAGTAATATACTTCTCATTCAAACACGATCCATAAAATCAAACCCAATAGCAGCAGTAATGATCTGAGTTCAAACCCAACAGTACAAACTCATATTCAAGCAGTATTAACAGTCAAAGGGCAGTATAAACTTGTATTCATTCCCAAGCATGCGTCAAATAGTCAACGCATAATAACCACCAGTAGAGATACTTTAAAACAAAGTAATATGACACGTTAGAATATAAGTAACCTCGGTTGTTGATCCCATACATTGATCGATTCTTTACGTAGTAAAGTGTTTGTTACCTTGGAAGAATCCAAAATAACAAAGATTGAGACTTTGTATGTATACCAAAGTGTATGCGGAATCTACACTTTGATACTCTAGAGGTATTTATCAATGGAACAGTAATAATGTAAAGAACAATGAACAAATATCAAACTGCTTCAATATTATTAGAATAATAATACGAGTACTCTTGAAGTACTAGGGTTATAACCTTGAAGCTATCACTATCTTTCTCTAACTCTTTTAAGTGTATATCTATCCTAAACTTAGAATCTCCTTTTATAGAACACAATGAGTCCTTTACAAGATAACTACCTATCTATTAGGATCAGTTACAATTCAAATATAAAAACGATATACACTCCATAATTATCTCCATGCAACCTTATCTCCAAGTCAGCAGCTTTGACCATCAGCAGTATTAACTATTTCTTCTAGCAGTATTAACTAACATTGACAGTACTAAGTTTGTACTGGCAGTACTAACTCCATTAGTACTGTTAGTTATACCTTGGCAGTATTAAGTCTTGTGAAGATTTATTCCTAACAATCCTCCCCTAAACTTGTGATTGTCCTTTAAATCATCAAGTTTCTTCTGAATTAAATCTTTTAGTCTTCTTCCTTTGCTGATGATTCTTTCAAACATTTCTTTTTTTTTTTTTTTTTTTTTTTTTTATTTTTTTTTTTTTTTTATTTTTTTTTTTTTTTTTGTTTTTTTTTTTTTTTTTTTCTTTTTTCTTTCCTTTTTTTTTTTTTTTTTTTTTTTTTTTTTTTTTTCTTTTTTTTTTTTTTTTTTTTTTTTTTTTTTTTTTTTTTTTTTTTTTGGTTTTTTCTTTTTTTTTTTTTTTTTTTTTTTTTTTTTTTTTTTTTTTTTTTTTTTTTTTTTCTACTTCTGCACTTGAGATCATATGAACCTTAGAAGTTCAAAAGCTTGTGAACTCTCATGATCAACCTCTAGTCTCTTACTTAACATCTTTGACAGCATCTCTTGACTTAGAGGGTACTTCTTCTCTGTTAGCATATGTATGGCTATACCATTCTGCATCAGTAAAATGTGTATACCACAAAAATCATATAAACTCCAACTAATCACATTATATTCATGCTGATTCTTCCGTAGTTCATCTTCTTCATCAGGCTCAAATAAGGTATGTAAATCTCTCCAAAGCATCAGATCAAACCCTTCTGGTCTTGAAGCAGCATACCTCTCTTTGACTAATCTGTACAACTCCTCTACATCTTGTCTATCAAAGTCTTCAAGCATCTCACTCAAAATCTTATAATTCTTGGAACTGCCATCTCCTCTGAAGATTTGATAATACATGAAGTTCTCTGTCAAAACACAAGTCTTCTAATCCACAATTGGAAACTTTGTAGAGAGTGATTCAACCTCTATAGGAACAACTTCTCTTGGTATTATATCCAAATATCCTTTGAGATCCTCCTTCTTAGCATCTTCTTCTATCTTTTGTCTCTTCCTTGTGCTTTTTCTAGGAATAGATTTCTTTCTCTTTGCTCCTGATTCTTTAGAAACTTCCTTCTATGTAGCAACATCTTCTTCTTCAATCTTTTCAGGAGACTTCATCTTTTCACTTCCATGCTCTTCATCCATAGGCTCAATTTGTTGGTTAAAGTCCCAAACCTTTTCAAAGATTGGCCTAATTTCATTGTAAGACATTCTCTTGAAGTCACTAATCTTGTAGTTTCCCTGATTCTTCAAGTATTTGACCATATTCTTCCTTGCTTGGGCAACTGTCTTTGGTTTCATCTTTTGAGCATGATACCTTATGACTGAAGGATCATTCCAATCTATCTTCTGAGATGACTTGTCTTCAGACACAACTCTTTGCCTTTCTTCTTCTTCCCATTGTCTAGCAATTTCTTTATCTCTTGCAATTTGTGCCCTTTGTGCTTCATCCATTTGTTCTTGCAATCTAATGGCTTCAGCAAGACTCAACCTTTCTTGTTCAATCTCTTTCTTAGACTTTTTCTTGGGCTCAGGCTCTGTCATGATTGCTTTCCCCTTGTCTTTTCTTGTCCTTTTCTCTTCACTCCTTCTTGTATAAGTAACAGTTCCTCTAGCAGTACTAAGATTTACCTCAGCAGTACTAACTATTGGAACTTCACTAGCAGTACCTTGTTTTGCTCCAGTAGTACAAACTTCAGACTGTCCTTTCTCACTGCTTTCTTGATCTTGAATTACTTCTGTAGGAGTCACATCTTGAATCACAGGTTCAGTTTCATTACTTGCTTTATCTTGAACCTCTGCATCAGATAATTTCCTCCCTTGTTTAGAAGAATCATCTGTAATTCTTCATCATCTGAATGAACAATCCTAGCTCTTCTCCTTGCTTTTCCAGTCTTGACTTTAGACTCTAACTTCTTGATCCTGAGAATAAGCTTAGTGAAAGCAGAACTGTAAGTTTGCTTTGTCTTCTTCAAATCATCCTCCAAGACTTCAATTCTCTCAGATAGTTTGGTAACCAAATTCGTCAATTCAATTAGTTTCAAGCTACCCTCATCACTTCCATGTGAATGAACACCATGGAGAGGTGATTCATTGGGTGTTGGAATATGGTACTCTGCATCAGGTGAATCTTGAGGTTCAAAGGTAGGTTCAGTGGAAGGTTCAGATGATGGTGAAGGTGATGATGTGATCCTGGATGGTGAAGATGAAGGTGTAGGTGAAGGTTCAGGTGGAGGTAAAGGAAGCATAGTAGGAAATAACCCAATTTCTACCCCTGTATACCCTTTTGTAATCCTTCTCATGTTGCTAAAAACCTTGTTATTTAGAGAGGGTACATGATATGTGCTGGAGTGTGTCTTAAGCTGTTTCTTCTACATATCTAGGCAAACTTGAATAAACCTAGGATACATTAAAAACTTATGGGGGCTTCCTATGTTGGTGACCATATGTTCAAAAATCAGCCTAGAGAAGTTGTATTTCCTATTTGTTGCTAAGCAAATAAGAGCAGTAGCTATGTTACTACTAAATTGCTCCCAAGCAGTCTTCTTAGGGCTAAGGCAATAAAGTAGAGTATGTATAAGAAACCTCCATTGAGGTGAGAAAACACCCTTCTGAAAAGTTAACTTATCTGAATCAGTTTGATACCCCATGAGTGCAAGCTGCTCAAAAATCTCTGAGTTGGGAATGGAAGTGATACCATCATGATCTTCTAACTTTAGATGTCTTCTTAATGAGGCTTTAGTGATAGCCTTGGATTGACCATCAATGATAGCAGTGATTGTTACCTCCTCATTAGTGTCAGTAGATGCTTTAGCAGTTCTCCAAAATTGTTTGATGAATAAGATATAGATTTCTGGCTTCTTAGTGAGAGCATAACTGATATGACCTTGACTTAGGAAGTCAATAACTTGATGAAATCCCTCACTCCCTGTAGACTTTTCCAAGAACGCTGCCATATTGTGCTTATCATAAAATTCCAATCTAGTCATAAGTAAAAAGGTGATTAATTATTTGGGATATGATCGTGTAGGAAAGTATGAAGGCTGGAGAAAGTTAATTGAGATTATTTAGAGAAAACGTAGAGATATGGTTTGACCGACTTAAAGAAATTTGAGTTTATCGTGATTTAAATCAAACGAATATATAGAAAGATCACGAAAGTCCAATTAGTCAAACCCTATATCATAGGTATTTGGCGGAAATATCTCAACGGCTCTATTAATTAATGAAAAATTCTGTTAGGGTTCAAACAGTACTAACGGTCATCCAGCAGTACCAAATTTGGCCTAGCAGTACTAAAATAAGCCTAGCAGTATTAACTTCTCCACCAAAAGCAGTACAAACTCCAAAACTTTTGTATCATTCAAAAATAGCTTCACACAATCTCTCTTTCTGTTTTTAAGCTCACATTTAATCTCTCAATTCTTTTAACTCACTTTGCACTCTGTCTGTTTTTCACACATCTCTCTATCTGTTTTTAAGCTCACCAATTCTCTCTATTCTTTTGGCTCACAAATTCACACAAAGTATAGTTTTTGGCAAACTACCAGCCATTAACGGATTTGAGTAGTCTTTACCAATAGCCGTTTGCTTTGGACTAGCCAATGCTTCATTGTAAAAACATGGTGCATTGATAACCATATAGTTTTGAGTAAACTATCAACTATCAACGGATTTGAGAAGTCTTTACCAGTAGCCATTTGTGTTTATTTGTGATTAAGAATGAAGAGGTTACATGATCCTAGACTTATATTAAGGATTATAATCAAAATTTGATAGGTGGTTTGGGTTAAAATAGGTAGAAAATAAGTAAACGGGTCAAAGTTCAAATTAGGGCACAATTAGGGTTTCTTGGATTTGTTTTGCTTATAGTTGGAGTGAATTGATGTAATGATGATGGAATATGATTGAGAATATTGTAAATTAAGGTATCTACATTAATTGAGTGTTGGTTGGGTTTACAATGGATAAAAAATGAAAGAAAGAATGAACTCGCGCGCGGCGCGCTCGCGCTCGTAGAAACTAGCTTTAATATACGTATTATATATTATATTATATATATTTTTGAGAGTGAATTTTATCAAGGGAAACTTGGTAATCTTCTTAATTACTCTTTTAAAGTATTATATTTTATATATATTTTTCGTGTATAAAACTGCTCAATCAAGGTTTGCCTTTAAAGATTTTTGAAAATGACTACTCTTGTATTGCTTGTCAGAAAGGAAAGCAACACAAAGCCTGCTATAAGGCCAAACTTGTGAACTCAATTAGGAAACCCTTATATATACTTCATATGGATCTATTTCGTCCTATAAATGTTAAGAGTTTAATGAAAAAGTCTTATTGTCTAGTTGTTACTGATGACTTAGTAGATTTTCTTAGGTATTCTTTTTGGCCACTAAGGATGAGACTAGTAGGATATTAAAGACCTTCATAACAGAAATAGAAAACCAACTAGACCATAAAGTAAAAGTTATCATATGTGACAATGAAACTGAGTTCAAAAATAGTGTAATAAATCAATTCTGTGAAATGAAGGGGATTAAGATGGAATTCAATGTTGCTAAGACTCATCAGTAGAATGGTGTTGTTGAGAGGGGGAATAGAACACCGATAGAGGCTACAAGAACTATGTTAGTTAACTCTAAGTTACCAACCACCTTTTGGGCTGAAGCAGTTAATACTGCTTGCTATGTGCTAAATAGGGTCTTAGTCATTAATCCTCATAACAAGATACCTTATAAACTTATTCATGGAAGAACTCCATTGATAGACTTCATGAAACCTTTTGGATGTCCTGTTACCATCTTAAATACCAGGGATCAACTAAGCAAGTTTGATGGAAAAGCTGATGAGGAATTTTTTGTTGGGTACTCTATGGTTAGCAAAGCAATGGGAGTATTAACAAGAGGACTAGAATAGTTGAAGAGACATTAAACATTAGATTTTTTGAAAATGCACCTAATGTGATAAGAAATGGACCAGACTGGCTTTTTGATGTTGATTCTTTATCAAATATATGAACTATGTGCCAGTTATTGCAGAAAATCAAACTAATGGTATTGTGAGAAACTCCTATGAAAGACTTATCCAGCAACCTTATGGAATGACCCTAGTTAAACCATCCTTCAATAACCAGGGATCAACAAGCAAGTTGAAGGAAAGCTTATGAGGCATTAATTTGTTGGGTACTCTATGGTTAGCCAAGCAATGGGCGCATACCCCCCGCAGGACCCGGAATCTAGTATAAGCAGGCCCTTAACCATTCGATTTTTTTGAACAGCACCTAATGATGATAATACATGTGGACCAGACTGCAGTAGTTTGTATGATTATATTCAATTAATCAAATATATGACCTACTGTGCCCGTACTGCAGAAACACAAACTAATGGTATTGTGTGGAAAAGAGATAACATTGTTACAGGTCAAGCTGAAAAGAAGATAGAACCTGAACAAGAGTACATCGTAATACCTATCTGCACAACTGATCCATCAATCTCTCAAGATCCTAAGGTCAGGGAAGAAGATGTTAAAGAGAAGACTACTGAAATGGATGAAAGTGGAGCTTCAAATAAAGATGGAAAGGATGATCAAGCCACAAGAAGTGAGTTTAAAAGGCTACTTTAACAAGAAAAGTAGACTGTACATACTAACAGTACTAATAGTATTAATACTGTTAGTACACCTGTTAGTACTACTGGACCATTTTATACTGATGATGATCTATCATCACCAGTTAATGCTACTGAAGCTTCTAATGCATTTGAGGAACATCTATTTGAATAATTTTCTCCTTTCAAAAATGCATTTACACTTCTACCTGTTTCAAATGTGACTCCAATGAATGATACTGGAATTTTTGGTAATGCTTATGATGATGAAGATGTAGGTGCAGAGGCTGACCTAAACAACTTGGAAACAACCATGAATGTCAGTCTTATTCCCACAACCAGAATTGACAAGGATCATCCTAAAGACCAGATCATTAGAGACTTAAATTCAGCCATTCAAACAAGGAGAATGACCAAGACATCTGATGAACATGCTATGGTATGTTACATTAATAAGCAGAGGAGAACAAATCACAAAGATTATCAAAACTGCTTATTTGCCTATTTTCTCTCTCAAAAAGAACCCAAAAAGGTTATTCAAGCTTTGGAAGATCCAAGCTGGGTAGAGGAAATGCAAGAGGAGCTTCTGTAATTTAAACTTCAAAAGGTTTGGACTTTGGTCAATCTACCTAATGGCAAGAGGGCCACTGGAACAAAATGGGTCTTTAGAAACATGAAAGATGAGAGAGGAATTTTAGTGAGAAACAAGGCAAGATTGGTTGCACAAGGTTATACCCAAGAAGAAGGAATTGATTATGATGAGGTTTTTGCTCCTGTTGCTAGAATAGAAGCAATCAGGTTATTTTTGGCCTATGCATCATTTATGGGGTTTATTGTGTACCAGATGGATGTAAAGAGTGCCTTCTTATATGGTACTATTGAAGAAGAGGTATATGTTTGCCAACCTCCTGGTTTTGAAGATCCACATTTTCCTAACAAAGTGTATAAGGTAGAAAAAGCTTATATGGTCTACACTAAGCTCCTAGAGCCAGGTATGAGACCTTGTCTACCTACTTAATTGATAATAGATTTAGAAGAGGCACTATTGATAAGACTTTGTTCATCAAGAAGGACAAAGGTGATATTTTATTAGTACAAGTGTATGTTGATGATATCATCTTTGGATCCACAAAGAAGTTGTTGGGATTCTTGATTTGATGAGACAAAGTAAATAAAAGAATGAAACAAGATGGAAACAAGAAGGACCAAAATTGTCATCATAAAGTTCTACAAGATGTAGGTGAAAATAAAGATTTGATCAAAATAAGATAATAATGAATATTAATGAGAAGACAATTAATTGATTCTCTCATTAATATATTAATTAGTTTCCTTGTAAGCCTAGGACTCCTTATGCTATAAAAGGAGGTCCATGCATTTAGAAAAACCCATCCATAGCATAGTCGACTGATGAGAGTCGAATAGTAAAGGTGTGTATGTATACTCCATAGTTAGTAGTTAGTTAGTAATAGACATATTATAGATGTCTATGTAGTAGTTAGTAACCCTAAGATATAGTTAGGGTAATAGTACACGTTTGAATGAAAAACCTTGTTTGATAATATTACTTTCTTATTATTTCGCTGCGTGTTCAATATTATCTGTAAAACAATCCTAGATGGGCTAAACCATTCTCAACATGTGGTATCAAAGCGGGTTGCTCTTGATATCTAGTATCTACAAGGTTTGTTGATGACGAATCTTTGAAGAAAGAAGGTACGAATTTTGTCTTCTTTTTTGGTAATTCAAGATAATTCAAAATTGGTGCAGTTAGGATTTATTCTAAACCCTAATTCGGTATATGCAAAAAGAAGGATTTTGATGTAACGAAAAGGATTCATTGTTCTTTCTTGGTTTGTTTATATGTATGGTGATTTCCTGCCTCCCATCTTATAAAATATTCGGCAACAAATCTTTATTAAACACCTCTCTATCTCTTTGTTCTTGATCTGATCTTTCAAATTAATTCAAGAGGTATGCAATCGTTTCATATGGATTTGTTTTTCTTAAGACGGGTGGATCTGCTATTATTCGTATCTTTATGGAAATCATCTCTCAACGATCTATGTTATTAAAACAAGACCAAGAAAACCCTAATTATTAGGATTTTGGCTGTATGATTTTCATGGTTTGTATACAAGAAGGGAGCAGTCATGCTCTTCACTATGCTATCTTTTGGAGCCGATTGATGACAATTGAACCAGGATACTATTGAAAATCTTTTGGATCGTTAGTGGAGTGTATTGGATCCGTGGTGAATAATCTATCTTTTTGATCCATGGGGATGACGGTTTTATAGTTTGATTTGAATGCTGATTGGTTAATGTGGAATGACGCACCATTATCACATGGTTATAATTCACGTTGAAGAAGATCCTAATTATTTAGGGTTTAAACAAAGCTTCTTACATGATCTTTTTGTTCTTGGAATTTAGTGTGATGGAGCATGGATCTGCTAATCGTAAGAATATACTATTTGTTCATGTTTGTAAGTTTGTGTGAATGGAGAGGTTACTGGTGTGTCGTTAGCAGCAGGAATTGATGGTATAAATTGCATATATATGATGATAATAGTACGAAGGTTGCTGGTTTTGGGAGAAGAGCAAAATTGTGCTATCATGTGCTAATCACATGTGTGGTGTACCCTTCGTGCTAACAGTAGAAACAAGCAAAATTAATGCTGCCTTTCCATGTTAAAACTGTACAAATATATGCAAAGTGACTTAATGCTGCTCTTAGTTTTAATGGTTGTACTTGTGGATCTTATGCATCGACTGTGGTTAATGATCATATGAGTGAGCTTACTGCTACTTTTTACTAAGTGACTGAAGTTACTTATGTTTCTAATAAGTCTACTGCCACTAGCTTATTTTGGTTCGAATATTACTCAAGGCTGATATTGGTAAGGGTATGCTTCAATTGAAAGTTAGTACTGCTGCGCTGATACTTAATACTGCTGGCAAAGAATATTAATACTGCCAGTTTTGAGTATTACTACTGTTTGGTTTCTGGATGGTTAATGCTGCTAGCGTTAAAAGCAGTGAGGTTAATACTGCTCGGGCTTATTGTTTATACTACTAGCTATGTCTAATATGGGACAACAGACGCGTTTGGATCTCGGATGGAACTGTTTTTCACAACAGTTTATTCTTAATTATTTATGGCTCGTTTTGGATTTATTTGAAGATGTGATTACGAAGACGATTGATTATTGCTTATTTGATGTTGTAGTTGAGTTTTACAGGTGCGTGTCTTATCATATCTCAAAGTGGGTGTTACACTTTGAAGATAACTTGTTTGGTTTGTATGGTGACGAAGACTTGACAAATCTAGCAAAGGTGTGTGATTTATAAACTTAGGGTGCTTAATGCTCACATTTGCTATCACTTGAAGGAGTTACGTTATTGTGCTCAGTGTCTCATCATAAAAAATGAGGATTTTGTCAAAGAGATTGCGGTCTGCTTATACATTAGGAGTATGAGTTCAACGTCGTGGATAGTACAAGATATAAGGCACAAGTTTGGAAGATTCAACTTCTTCATCAAATTCGTTATACTCTATTTTCTTCATCAGTGATCACTACATAGAGCCTACATAGTTCGGGATTCAAGAGATGGTAAACATATTGGTTTCAGGGGAAGCTTATTGTTTAAATGTTTAACCATCTACATGCACCACTAGAGGGGAAGTGTTTACAAGTTGCATATCTACAGAAGACCCCTATTGGATGATTACAAAAAGGGGAAGAAGATTACTGATCAGGTTTATTGATTTGCAGCTTATTATGTGTGGTGACATGTTTAAGGATTCTAATTTTTATCTTAAGTCAAGGGGAAGCATTGAAGATTTTGTTTCATTCAGGGAGATGATTACATCTCAACTTCAGGGGAAGCTTTGGCTTTATGATGAAGTTCGTATGAGACTTTGTTTGTTTTGTCATCATCAAATAGGGGAAGATTGTTGGGATTCTTGATTTGATGAGACAAAGTGAATAAAAGAATGAAACAAGATGGAAACAAGAAGGACCAAAATTGTCATCATGAAGTTCTACAAGATGTAGAAGAAAATAAAGATTTGATCAAAATAAGATAAGAATGAATATTAATGAGAAGACAATTAATTGATTCTCTCATTAATATATTAATTAGTTTCCTTGTAAGCCTAGGACTCCTTATGCTATAAAAGGAGGTCCAGGCATTTAGAAAAACCTATCCATAGCATAGTCGACTGATGAGAGTCAAATAGTAAAGGTATATGTGTGTGTACACCATAGTTAGTAGTTAGTTAGTAATAGACATATTATAGATGTATATGTAGTAGTTAGTAACCCTAAGATATAGTTGGGGTAATAGTGAACGTTTGAATGAAAAACCTTGTTTGATAATATTGCTTTCTTATTATTCCGTTGCGTGTTCAATATTATCTGTAAAACGATCCTAGATGGGATAAACGATTTTCAATAGAAGTCTTTATGTGATGAGTTTGAAGGGTTGATGCATAAGAGATTACAGATGAGTTCTATGGGGGAACTCACTTTCTTCTTAGGGTTACAAGTACAACAGAAGAAGGATGGAATCTTCATTAGCCAGGACAAATATATGGCTGAAATATTAAAGAAGTTTGATTTTTCTACTGTGAAAATAGCAAGCACTCCTATGGAGCCTAACAAGGCATTGGTCAAGGATGAAGAAGTTGATAATGTGAATGTTCATTTATACAGATCAATGATTAGATCATTGATGTACTTAATAGCTTCTAGGCCTGACATAATGTTTGATGTGTGTGCTTGTGCAAGGTTCCAAGTTACACCTAAAATCTCACATCTTCATGTTGTGAAGATGATCTTTAGATACTTGAAAGGTCAACCTAAATTGGTCTTATGGTATCCTAGAGATTCACCATTTGACTTGGAAGCTTTTTTTGATAGTGATTATGCTTATGCTAGCCTTGACAGGAAATCAACAACAAGAGATTGTCAATTTCTTGGCAAGAGGTTGATTTCATGGCAATGTAAGAAGCAGACTATAGTTGCAAATTCTACTACTGAAGTAGAGTATGTTGTTGCTGCTCATTGTTATGGACAGGTGCTATGAATCCAAAATCAAATTCATGATTATGGGTTCAACTTCATAAACACCATGATTTATATTGATAATGAAAGCACCATTTTCATTATGAAGAATCTAGTGTTTCACTCTAAAACCAAGCACATAGAGATAAGGCATCACTTTATTAGAGATTCTTATGAGAAGAAGTTGATTCAAGTGATCAAGATTCACACAGACTATAATGTTGCAGATCTTCTCACAAAGGCATTTGATGTTAGCAGGTTCAACTTTCTAATTGCTAGCATTAGATTACTTAATCTCTAAAGATGTGCTTGTCTTAGAAATGAATTTCGAAGTAAAACTGGTAGTTGTAAGATTAATGCTGCTAGGTAGGTTTTAGTACTGCTAGGCAAAACATTAGTACTGCTAAGTATAATTAGTATTGCTAGTTATACTTAAGACTGCTAGTTAAAACTGTTAGTCATAATTAAAACTGTTAAACAAGATCTACTTTGGATTATGTATTCTTGGTTTTAGACTAACATTTGCATGCTAAGCATATTGAGTACCTGGTATTGAATTAAGGGGAGAACATGCAACATCAAACAAAGGTGTGTGATGAGTCAAACACCTAGGCAATTTAAAAGAGGTCGGGAAACCAAGATACCTCAGTCTAGTGGTCCCCCTGAAAAGGTTGATGATGAGGCTGTCCATAAGGAGTTGGGTGACCGAATAGAAAGGGCTACCACTATCGCTTCTAGCTTAGAAGCAGAGCAGGACAGTGGTAACATCAATAGGTCCTAATCCATAGCAACACTTAATGAGCTAAGTCCTTAGGGAACTAGTTCAGGTAGTGGTCCCAGGTGCCAAGATACTATATTGGGGGGTGTAGATGCTTAAACTAGGTTTGAGACTACATCTAAATAGTTCAATGATCCACCTCTCTCAAGAGTTTACACACTTGGAAATGGAGAGGACAGTATGCAACTAATGGAATTAATGGCACATTGTACAAAACTATCTGCATTGGTGAGCTTAAAAGAATAGAGAGATTGGTGATATAAAAACAGAAAGAGTGATCTGGTAAGCCAAAAGAAATAAAAGATTCAGTAAGCTTAAAAATAGAAAGAGAGATGTGAGTATGAAAAACAGAAAGAAAGTTTTAGTGAGAAAAAGAAATGACAGAAATTATGAGATGAAAAACAAAAATAGAGCTTATGAGAATCTAAATTTATGATAGAAATGCTTGTTAGAACAGCATCTGTGTTTATACTGCTATGCATAAACTTAATACTCCAAGTATTAAGTTAGTACTGCCAGGCATAGCTTAATACTGCTGGGTAAAGTTAATACGGATGGGCTTAAAGTTAGTACTGTTAGGTTAAAATTAGTACTAGTGGGTGACCGTTAGTACTGTTTGAGGTATAACAGAATTTTCTTAATTAATTAATAGTCGTTGAGATATTTCTGCCAACAACTTGCTTATAGGGGTCTATGATTTGGAAAATTCTTGATATTTCTTTCTTTTATAATGTTTCTTTGAGAAAAAGATTCAATTTTATTAAGTCAGTTAAATCAAAACCCTAAGTGCTCTCTACATAATCTCAATTAACTTTAACAAAATCTCATATTCTCATCAACGAACATAAACCCATAACCCTTATCATAACTTCATCAATCATGGCTAATTTGAAGTTTTGTAATACCCACAACATGGTCGCTTACTTACTCAAACCAGAAAGTAGTGAAGATTTTTAACAGATAGTAGATTTCCTCAACACAAGTAACATAAAGTTTGCTCTTACTGAAAATCCTACTATCTATACTTCACTCATTCAATAGTTTTGGCAAACTGCTTCTACAAGCACACTTGAAGATAGAGAAATAGAAATAACTTCAACCATAGATGTCCAACTCAAGACTATTACTGAAGCGTCTCTTAGAATACATCTCAAGTTAGAAGATGCTGATTGTATTAGTTTACTACCTAATACTAAAATTTTTGAGCAGCTTGCTCTTATGGGGTATGCTTCTGATTCTGTCAAGTTGACCTTCTAAAAGGGTCATTTTTCCCCTTAATGGAGATTCTTAATACATACTATTCTTCATTGCTTAAGCCCTAAAAAGACAATTTAGGAGTAGTTTAGTAGCAACATAGAAACTGCTATCATTTGCTGTAACACCCCCATTTTTACATATAGCAGCGGAAGCTAATCTGGGATATTACTTCAAGGTACAACAGTCATAATCAAAGAAAACGAATCAAAAAGAGTCGTTTATGAAAATAAGTTA
>BQNB010016415.1:0-14533 GCA_026074375.1 Tanacetum coccineum
TATGGTCACACATATTAACACTTTTTGCCACTCTATGTTTAATTGTATGTGACTAAATATACAAAAAAACATGCTTTGTTGGTTGTACATTGTTTACGGTCACTAAATTGTACCTATTTAGTCACACAAAAAACGTGGATACGGACACTAAAGCTTTCTTATGTGTGACTAACTCGAATGCGTGACCGTAGGTGACCTACGACCGCGCGACCTTTTGTCACACACGAAACTTTTTGCGTGTGTGACTATATGTATATAGTCACACATTTTTGGTGTGACCAATACCACTTTTTGTACTAGTGGTAACCCATGTTGCCTTTAAGAGCTATTTAGAATTTAATTCTAGTTGGTGTAGTTTTGTGTACTTTCCAAGCTTATGATAGAATACATGTTATGTTAGTGCTATTGAGTGATCACCCCGAAATGAAACACTTAGACTAGTGAGAGTTAAGTGATTTTGATCCCCTTTTTATGAGGTGTTCGGCTTTGGTGTTTTATAGCATAGGTAATTTGTAAATTCATATCTTCCAAGTTAAATAGGAGGATACCTTTTTAGGAATTAATCTAACAGGTCTACTTAAGGGCAAGTAGAAGCCAGGTGGGGGGATATTTGATAACATCAAATACTCTATACCTTTTTATATCAAAATCCCTCGTAAAACGATCATAATTGTCAATTTGTGGTTAAAATATGCACTTAATCACGTTATATTTCATTTATAGGAAATTATGAACGTTGGAATGGAAAGACACGGGAATTGGACAGATAAAGTGATGAAATTATGATGGCAAGACATAACTACGGCGTAGTTGCCACATTGAACTACACCGTAGTTCAAATGAAGACCCAATCAAGATTAGAAGAAACTATGGCGTTGTTGCCTCGTAGGGACTATGCCGTAGTTATCAAGAGTTACCAAAGAATACGAGTCTAGTCACAACTACGGCGTAGTTGGCCAATTAAACTACATCATAGTTACATGTTGCTTGCAAAGGGAAAGTCTGAATGAGCATAACTACGATGTAGTTTACACCCTTAACTATGACGTAGTTGAGTCGAATATTATAAATAAAGGAGCATTCCCTGCTCATTCGTATCATTCATTCATAAGGGAGTTTAAGGGATCTACTAGGGCTTCCAAAGGAAAGAAATTTTTTGCTCAATCTATCACTAGTCCAAGGGAGATATCACTTTAACTTATTTATTGTATTAATCATTCATCAGAGACTTTGTAAGATTATAATGTTTTCTCAATCAAAGAGTTCTTTCATTATTTCTTTTGTTATGTGTGAGTGGCTAAGGGGGTGTTTACTTTTCTCTTAGTCTCTCTTATTGGGGTGAGTGGTGGGCCCAAATCCCTTAAATCTACTTATTCCATAGACACAACAAAACCTCTCTCCTCTCATTAAGTGGCTAAATAAGACATTGTAACAAAACTAAGAAAAAAAAGAAACAAGCCCTAAGCACCTTAAGTGCTAGCGTTGCTATGATTGTGTTATGGTTTTGATGCTTGATTCCAATTGAATTATCGTATATAGGATATCCTTATTGCCTGTTGCATGATCATCGAGATTTGGTAGTATTGATGCTATAGTGTAGTGTAGATTCTATTAGACCTTATAGTAGCTTACCTGCTGAATTAATGGTTAACCGGGTACTAGGGATTGGTTGACAATTGTCCTTAGTGTAGGGATTGCTCATATCGCCGCTTATAGTATAATAGAGACTTATAAAATTCGGGAAACTCTTCTAGGAGGGTTTATAGCCAAGAAGTGGGATTATTGGCATTAGACATGTCTTTAGGATAGTTGGGGGTTAATTAGTATAGACTGGATACTCACCCATCGTGGCCAACGGGGACTTGAGATCATAGGATACATAGGACAGGTTTCGGTGCTCAATCGGGCCTGTCGATATTAGAACCACCATAAGAGATAAGTAGACATGCACTAGGAAACACTATCTTACCTATAACAGAAGAGTAACTAGGCTGGTATGATTTTCTCCCAGATTAATTCTCATAATTTTATTCCGCGATTTATTTACATTAATTATGTCAAATTCATATTCAACCATTTTAAACTGTGACCTATTCAAATTAATACTAAAACACTTAGCTCTTGGGACGACCTTGGATTTACCAATCTTGCACTACACACGGTTAGGTTCTGTGCTTGTTAGTACGTTGTAGACCATAGGTAATCGAGTTTTATAAATTTAAAACTTGAAAATTAATTTTAATAAGTATACGCATCATAACATCGGGAATAAATGGATCGGCAGTAGCAGGTTGGTGGGTTAGGCCGATAACAGTTGGGTTATGGAGTTGGTTTGGTAGTAGTGAAGGTGAAAGGAGGGGGCTCAATATTTGTAGTGTCTGTAGTTGGGCCGGTTTGGACATAGCCATCAGTTGGGCCGATTGGGTTGGTATTGTTGTTAGCAGCTTGTGTATTTGGTGGTATAACAACAGATTCAGGAGGGATATTTGGCGGAGTGGTGGGTGACGATCAAATGATATTAGCAATAACATTGGATGAGTCATCCAAAAAATCATAGGAGGGACTTGAGGTGGGTGTCATGGAGCCAAATGCAAAAACCGTCTCATCAAAAGTAACATGGCGAGAAATGATAATTTTATTCGTGTTGAGGTCAAGGCAATGATAACCTCGGTGATTGGTTACGTGGCCTAAAAAAAATACAAGGTGTGGCTCGGGGTTCAAGTTTGTGAGTTGTATCAAGGTGTGGGTAACAAAGACACCTAAAAGTACGTAATATACTGTAGTTGGGTGTGGTTCTAAAAAGACGAGTAAAAGGTATATCATTATCAATGACATGTGAGGGTAAAATGTTTAATAGGTAAATGACCATATTAAGTGCTTCAGTCCAGTAATTAGGAGGTAGATGAGCCTGCAATAGCAATGTGCGAATAAGGTTGTTTATAGTTCGGATCATCCTTTCAGACTTTTCATTTTGTTGTGAGGTGTATGGACAAGAGAAACAAAACTGAATTCCATTATCATCAAATAACTTATGAAAGGCGTGGTTGTCAAATTCACCACCATGATCACACTGAAATGACTTATCTCACACATAAATTGAGTGTGAACAAAGTTACAAAACAACACAAATTTACACAAAACATCATATTTATTAACCAATGGATAGACCCAAACATATTGCGAGTAATGATCCAAAAAATAAAACATAGTACCTAAAACTCATAATTGGGGAAGTCCACAAGTCCGAGTGAACAATATTAAACGAAGATTCAACCAAAGTAGTAGAACTAACAAATGGAAGCTTCACGTGTTTGCCAAGCTGACAAGCATGACAAAGAACGAGAAAGCTTCTCTGTATTACACGAAATAGGATTACAAGAAAGGACACGACGTAGCACTTCACTTCCTGGATGTCCAAGATGTTAGTGCCACGTATATTGACTAGTGAGAAAAGCATGAGGAATGTTGGAGGGCTTCGTGACTTGGTAAAGATCGCCAGTGCTATCACAACGGCGCAGCACCCGACGAGTTAGGAAGTCCTTAACATAAAAATCAAAAGCATCAAACTCAATGGTACGATAATTATCACGAACAAACTGATGAACATGAATTAAATTTTTGACAATATTAGGAGTAATGAGAACGTTATTCAAATGAAGGGGTCGATGTGGCGTAGGCAAAATGCTATGGCCAGAGTTGGTAACAGATAAATCCCCCAGCTTCAAAGTTCTCAATTCCACTTTCAAGGCGAGTGAATGAGTAAGTTTGTTATTTTGAGAAATATTGGCTAGAAGATCCCCAAGCCTCTTTAGCCGTTTGAGGGTCTTCAACCACAAGGAGAGATTGAAGATGTTTGGTTAGAGTCATGAATATCCATGATACAATGATTGAATCAATTTTCAACCATTCGGCAGTGTGAGGTGTTAAGGTGCTAGACTCGGCCTTACCATGAGTTTGTTTTCCCATGATATGGTCCAAAATCTCATGACCTTTACAAAGGTATTTGAATAAATTAGTCCACGATGAGTAGTTCATCTCATCTATGTCCAACTTAACTCAAACAAGGATGTGTAGATTGGTGATTGTCATGAGTTTATCCGAAAGTAAAAGAACAGGGGGAGCAACACTACCAGTCATGTTGTCTGTTTTAAAAAGAATCGATGTGTATTTAGGGTTTGGGTAATAATATGTGGACAATAGGGTGTTATTAGGGTGTAGTGTATAGCAAAGTAGTATTAAACAATGACAACTAATAAGAGAAAACTTACTAACGTAGACTGGCTATATATCACAAAGCCAACTATCGACAGAATCCACAAGGTCGACTCGTTATCACCTTTAACTAACGATCGACAGAAATCAAATAAAAACACTTGTCGACCGATAATTCTAATGTACCAACGATCAACCCAAAGCTAAAGAAAATAAGAACAGTGGTGTATACGAGTTTATGGAGCGGAAGTCTGGTGTTTTAGAGTTTTTAGATCTACAATGGATACCATGTAGGATAATAATCTGTTTCGTGTCTATTGAAATCAACCCAACCATACATATATATGGTGTAAACCCAAATAATAAACACTCGGGCCATAGCCCATACAAAACATACATGGGCTATACAAAACATAAGACTAACACTCAAACCATACTAAACATGCATGGGATATACTTGATTAGTTACCTTCTGCTAAGAAAGAAACACCTGTGAACTCTTTTTGACTCACCCGTTAGATGGAAGATCCACACTCACGTTTTGATTTTTGAATGGGTTGGAGGGAAACATGCGTGTGTCGATCTGATCGGGGTTTCTCCTCTTGTGGGTTTGAGTAGTCGGGGTTTTACAGTGGGACGGGCTGCAAGCTGCATCGTGTAAAGTGACAAAACATGAGAAAGCATGGATTGAAAATCAACACGTGTTTATTCCTTCGCGTTCTATTCCTTTGGTTTCCTTGCATGCGAGGCGGTGGAGCTCCTCAACAGAGTTCAACGAGTCATGCATAGTAATGTTATGACTCCCAAATCCACATATATTGTTTTTAAAAGAATAAGTTTTGCAAATCAAAAAGGGCTTGCGGCGAAGCTTGTTGCACATTTGCCTCCCACTACTATGTAATTCTATTTTAATGCAAATATGATTAGTTATTAAAAAAAATATAACATATATGTAGATTACAAATAATTAGATATTTCTAAACTTTGTTTCTTTCTTTTTAAACCAGTTAAGAAGGAAATGTGTTGTGGTATTTGGTTTAGAAGAAAGAGAAATGAGAAACAATGGAGGCAAGAAGCCAAGAACATTGATGTTAAAGAGGAGATAAATTTTTTAATTTTTTTATAAAATAAGCATACTCTTGGAATACCATATTCAAACAAGCATACATGTGTGCTTGTTTTAAAAAAACAAGCATACTGGAATAGACTCCCTTTTAATCACATGTCTTTCCAATGATCTTTACCGGACCAGACACACCATTTGCAGTCGCATCCGATTTTGCTCCAATTGCCGCGCATTCAACAGACTACGCGTGTATATATCATGAGCTTCATACATGCCTAGATAGCCACTATTGACAAATGCAGGAATATATTGTTACATTGGATTTCCGTTCGGTCCATAAGTCTATTAATGAATATATTGTCCTGGTTACCATATAATCATGGAATGCGGCTGTTGAGACGCGATCCACGGGATGCCAACATCAAGTGAATCAGCCATCCTTGCACACCGGTCAATATATACTTATTTAGCGGCATCTCCATAAGATGTCATTACTACATTCCCACGTATATACTCATTCTCAACCTACACATTATCATCAATGGATCCTCCTTAAGAAGCAAAGAGGTTCTCTTGCTTAACCATGCAAGTCAACTATTAATTAATGCAGTGAAATTTTGCATCTCGTTCTTATTAAATTAATATGAAAGTTACACTTATGTGCTAGGATTCTAGCTACGAGCAATTAGGTGTTCGAAGAATATCATATCAATCCTCCGAAAACACATCAATACAAAACCTGTTATATTAATGGCTGAAAATCGTTTTTTCTATGTAATGGGCTGAAATGTGAGATTCGCTCACATCCAATGTACTTAACTGGTTTTGAAGTAATATAATTACCGGATGAAAACCTTTTACCCAAAAAAACCTTTACTTATTAAGTATATTATTCAGAAGAAAAAAAATCTAACTACCTTCCAAAAAAAAAGATTTGCACACATATGTTTACGTATCAGTTAGTTGTACTATATTTCCATTTTATTTTAATACTTATACAATAAAGTGTGTCAATAAAAATTATATTTGTGAAAATTTCCCAAATTGCTTATAAGAAACAGCTTCTAAAAGAAGATAAAAAAAATATAAAAAACAAATTTGTGCCAGAAATATTCATCATCAATATACATCGTTAATGCATTTGAATATTTAATGGTCTAGTCTTTTTCAAAAAATAATGCAGGTAAAGCCCCACATGCTTGATAAATAATTGAAAACATACCTACACTGAACAAATTTTATTAAAAGCTAATAATGTTCTTGAATTTCAATTCAAGAACTAAACAATCTCAAAAAACAAATCAGATCACAAAGCTTGATCTTAATCAAGAATAAACCCAAAATGAGGTGTGATTCAATCACCTAATTAGTGATTGTTCTTTTACAATGAAACAATAACAGATCTAATACAATCAAGAGAAAGGGAGGACCGTATGATTATAGAGAGAGAAAGTGAGAAGATATATCTCCCAAGAGAGATGATCATCCGAGCTATTATAGCTGGGATTACTTCCCACACTTGACAACTTCCACCCTTCTTCTTTCCAGCTTCTATCGCAACCAACTAAAACTTCTCAAAGCCTATATCTAAAATATATAAGTTGACACAATAAGTCCATGAGGTATTACTCCATAATTAGATTAATCTTAACTGTTAGGAATACGAAAGTATCGGTCACTTCCATTTAGATAGCTCGTTTAGTAATCTTTGGAAACTCACTAAGCTAGTTAACTTAGGCCCAACAAAGGCCCTCTAAAGGCCCACATTGCTACTAGGGCAACCGGCCTATTGTGAGTATAAATACCCTCTCCAAGGTGTGGAGAGGGTGTTGGTTGATTTGTATCTCATTTCACATATTGCATTTTTCTTTCTCATTTCTCTCTCTCTCTACAATTCGGCCAACCGTCCATCTTTCTCTCTTGTTCTTTCATTTCGTGTGTGATTAAGAAAATTACTAGCATTCTACAATTGGTATCAAGACCAAATTTTCTACTCGTATTTTTTTTTTCTTCTTGATCCGTAGCTTATCTTATACACAAAAAGACTATATACTTTGGTATCTAGTTCTAGTACCTTAGATACACAAAGTGTTCAAGCTTTGATCAAGAAAAGTATCATTTTTGTGCATGTTTTGGTTCGAAAGTTTATTAGGCTCAAAATCTTGATTTCAAATTTTTATTGTCTTAAAAAGCATAAAGTTTGCATTTTTAAGGTTCTAATAGGCTTAGAATTACTAGTTGTACAAGATTTTTGGGTAAAAACATCAAAAAGTGGGTCTTTTAGTGTTTTGGAAAAGTTGAAGTTCGTTTTTTAAGAAGGCGAATTAGTCCTCTAGTTAAGCAAGGCAATTTAGTCCCTTGTTAGTTGAAGGCGATCTAGTCCCAAGCAGTGCAAGGCGATTTAGTCCATTGATAGTTGAAGGCGATTTAGTCCCTTTTTTAGTAGAAGGCGATTTAGCCCCTTTTCAGTAGAAGTCGATTTAGTCCTTTTTCAGACAAAGGCGATTTAGTCCATTTTCCAGTGAAAGGCGATTTAGTCTCTTTCCTGTTGAAGGCGATTTAGTCACTTTACAAAGGCGAAATAATCTTTGGACTAAGGCAATTTAAGACTATTTGGACTTAGGAGCTTTAATACAACTTGGACTAAAACTAAGAACTCAAACTTGAATTATACTTTTTTTCTTTTAATTAAGAATTGTAAAATCCCGTGTATTCTTAAAACCTAAAACACTTAAAACCAACTCACTTGAACACAATTACTTCTTATCACCATCCGATCGAAAAATAATCTTTTCACATACCAATTAAGTAACAATGACTACTCTTGCTGAATATATGATATTATCTGGTGCTCACAATCGTCCACCAATGTTGGATAAAGCCCTGTTTGATTCTTGGAAAAGTAGAATGGAATTGTATATGCAGAACCGTGAGCATGAAAGAATGATCCTTAAATCAGTTGAACATGGTCTACTCATTTGGCCAACAATTGAAGAAAATGGTGTGACTCGGACGAAGAAGTATGCTGAATTGTCCCCAACTGAAAAGATTCAAGCTGATTATGATCTTAAGGCAACTAATATCATTCTACAAGGACTACCACCGGATGTTTATGCTCTTGTGAATCATCACAGAGTCGCCAAGGATTTATGGGAAAGAGTTCAACTACTCATGCAAGGTACTTCATTGACAAAGCAAGAGAGATAATGTAAGTTGTATGATAAATTTGATAAGTTTGCTCATATCAAGGGGGAATCACTTCATTCGTATTATTTGAGATTTGCTCAGCTCATCAATGACATGAACATCTACAAAATGAATTTGGAGCAATTTCAAGTCAATACCAAGTTCTTAAACAGTCTTCCATCTGAATGGAGCAAGTTTGTCGCAGATGTCAAGCTAGTGAGGGATCTGCACACTACTAATTTTGATCAGCTCCATGCATATCTTCAACAACATGAACTTCATGCTAACGAAGTCCGTCTCATGCGAGAACGCCATTCAGATCCACTTGCACTAGTTGCTAATCATGAGCAGACTTCACATCATTTCAACAATCATCAGTCTTCATACAACAATCCTCTATTTCAACATCAGTATTCACCATCTCAGTCTCAGTTTGGATCAGTTCATCCATCACAGCAGTACTCTATTACTTATCCATCAACACCACTTGTAATTTCATATTCGCCAGCACAGTATCTAAATGCTTACTCCTCAAATGTTTATCAAGATGCATTTCCTCAACCAAAATATGTTCCTCAAATTGAATACACGGTTTCCACAGTTAATCAACAAACACACCTGGCTGAATTCCCTTAGATGGACTCAAGTATAGCAGTTCATGTCTTTAAGCAAGGAGATGATCCCATTGATGCAATTAACAAGATGATGTCATTCTTGTCAACTGTTGTGTCATCTCGTTTCCCATCTACCAACAATCAGCTAAGAAACTCATCCAATCCAAGACAGTAAGCAACAATTAATGATGGAAGGGTGACTGTTCAACCTTATCAAGGGAGATAAAGTTCTTATGCTGTAGGTACTTCTGGAACAAGAATTAATGCTTCAGGCACAGGGGGGAGGATTTCTGGTCAGCCAAGGGTTGTGAAGTGTTTTAACTGCCAATGGGAAGGTCATATGGCTAGGCAATGCACGCAGCCAAAGAGGAAAAGGGATGCTGCATGGTTCAAGGAAAAAAGTTCTTTTGGTTGAAGCTCAAGGACAGGGTAAAGTTATAAATGAGGAAGAGTTGGAATTCCTAGCAGGCCCTAGTATTGCAGAAGGCTCCGTCACATAGTCAGTCATCACTCAAAATGCAGCTTATCAAGCCGATGATCTGGACGCTTATGACTCTGACTGTGATGACATTACTACTGCCAAAGTTGCTTTGATGGCCAATTTGTCTCAATATGGTTCAGACGTGCTTTCTGAGGTACCAAATCCTGACAATACTCATAATGAAACGCTTAATCAAAGTGTGCATGAGATGCAATATTCTAAACATTCTCATCTTGTGGTTTATCCAGAAAACAAGATAACAAGTGATAGTAATATCATTCCTTATTTTTAATATCTGCTTGAATCACAAAATGCAGCGGTTCAGGATACCAATTCTTCTGCACAACAAGATGCAATGATATTGTCTGTGATAGAACAAATGTCATATCAAGTAACTAATATCAACAAGGTCAATGAGGAACATTTAAATGCCAATAAATCCTTATCTGCTCAGCTTGAAAGATATAAAGAACGGGTGAAATTGTTAGAAGAAAGACAAAACATGGATTTAAGTACTAAAGAAAAGTTGATAATTGATGATGTGATTAGGGAGAAAAATGCAGAGTTTGCGGATCTTGACAAGGAAATTAACTCTCTTAAACAAACTCTTTCTGAACAATTAAAAGAAAAAGAATCGTTAACAAAAACATTAACTGTTTTCAAAAACGAGTCTAAGGAAAAAGAAGCTAAAAATATTGACAAAGAAATGTTTTTGGAAAAGAAAGTTAAAGAATTGGACAACATTGTTTATAAGATGGGTCAATCTACTCAAACTGTGCATATGATCACGAAACCACAATTTTTCTTTGATAATACCACAAATCAAGCACTTGGTTTTCAAAATCATTTCTATCTTAAGAAAGCTCAACAGATTAACCCAATGCTTTATGATGGTTCTGTTATTGCCAAGGGAAATTGTGTAATGTCAATTGCTGATTTTGAATTAATACTTAAGGAAGAGAGTCGTTCCAAAATGCTTTTAAAACAGAATGATCCAGAAATGGCAGAAAAGAAAGTAAACACTAAACCAGTTGATTATAAACGCTTAAATCATTTATCTGAAGATTTTGGTAAACGCTTTGTTCCTCAATCAGAATTATCTGCAGAACAGGTTTTCTGGTATAAAATCTCTCCGAGCCCTGTAGATTCTAGTACTTGTTCTACAACTGTTAAAACAGTTGTTCCAAAAGAACTCCCAAAAGTAAGTATGGTTAATTCAAGTTTAAAGAAACTTAAATTCCATCTTGCTAGTTTTGTCTCGGTTGTAAAACAAAGAACCACACCTACAGCAATAACCGAAGGCTCGTGGGAATTTGAACACACGAAAGCAGTTTTTGTAAATGAGGTTATTTCATTTTTAAAGACACTCAAGGATACTTTGGGGATTCCTTTAGGGAACATGCGGTTCATTATAAAGAGCTCTCAGGTTTCAAGTACCGACACGCTATGGTTAGGGACGTTCTTTTGACATATTTACGCATGTCGGGATCTCTGTCAAGAAAGAAGTACCTGTGAACTTTCTGACTCACCCGTCTGACGGAAGATCCACACTTAGACCGGCTGACATTTTTGTTTTTGGACGGGTTGGAGGGAAACATGCGTGTGTGGATCTGATCGGAGTTTCTCCTCTTGTGGGGTTGAGTGGTAAGGGTTTTACAGTGGGCCAGGCTGCTTTGAAAGCCGCCTCATGCAAAGTGACAAAATACGAGAAAGCCTGCATTGAAAATGAACACGTGTTTATTCCTTTCGCGTTTGATACAATATGGGTTCTTTGCACTTGAGGCGGTGGAGCTACTTAATAGATTTCAATAGGGTATGAACAATATTGTTATGACACCTAGATCTATAAATGTGGTTTTCCATAGATTAGCTTTGCAATTCAAAAAGAGCTAGGGCAGCAGCTTGTTGCTCGTTTGCCTTCCACCACGATGTAAATAATAAGTTATAAGCAATAAATTCCTCTTGAAATGGAGATGGAAATTAATATTTAAAAAAATAAAAAATAAATTAATTAATATAATGAGTTTATTATTTTTTATGTTTTACATTGTTTACAATTATAGATATGTCCTTTTATGTAATTTTACATTTTTGAGAGCTTAGCTTACAGCTAGTTCTTGACAAACATAACCTTAGAGACAAAAGAATATAGAAAGAAAAAGTTGTATCATTAGTATGTTAATCTTTTCAATTATTCACTAACATGCACGTACACTATTACTAATAAAAATTAAAAGTTGTTTATTTATCTTGAGGCTTTGAAGCTAACAGATACACTCATTCGTCTTTCTTGTACTTACGTTTTGCACATGTTTTTTCTGTTTTTACTACGAAAAACACCTCATCTAAATGAATGTTTGTTATTAATTTAGCATCATCCATTTTTATAGTATGATAAACAGTTTAATACAGAAAGTATGTCTCTTGTTGAATATAGAGATACAACGTTTCCGTAAAATTCATATTTGATCTCTTTGATGTTAAAGAATGAAGTTGCAAAAGATTAGTTAATGTAATTCACGGGATGTAAATCTAAGATGGATTATCTAAGAGGCAAAATAGTTAAGCATTTGAAGTGGTTACTGTAAGTTATCACACAAACACCAGGGCCTGGATAAGTATGTTGTTACACTTGTTTAATTTTGGCCTGGGCACAAAAGTCAGTTGTTTGATCCGTTTGTAGGTAAATGCTCGAATGGCGACCACCTGTGCCAATAATAGTTGCAATATATAATTTAAAACAGTTTTTAGTAAGGCGAGATACCGAGATGCATCGTTGGTCGCCTCAGTTGCACCTTCACCTTTAACTACCTTGATAAAAATACATTATTAGAGCTTTCTTAACAGAAAGCAGACCATGAAATGATTCAGGTCTGTTTTAAATAATTCAAGAGTTAATTGTATTTAATGCTATTTAGTTAATGTAACTTGTAGTAAATACATTGAGTATGTAATATCAGGGAGCAACAATAGCGGATACGGTCATCATTGTAGCCCTTGCCCCTGAATATCAGCTTTCACCAGAAGCCATAACCTCTCTTTCTGTAAGAAAATTTCTTTTTAGAGGCTTACGATTTCCTGTATGAGGCCATTTTGCCCATTAACTTGTGATTAGTCTATTAATAATATTTTTTTGTGATCATTGAAGCACTACCAAATGTGCTAAAATCATCCGAAATCACAACCATGGTACCTTTATAAATCATCTGAAATGAGGAGCGTTAATTAGTTTTGTTGCCCATCTTTTGTAGTCGAAATGCCTAATTATAACTGTGTATATTGTTCAACACTATTTCTTCGATTATATTGTATCAACATCGTTTTATACCAGATTGACAAAAAGAACCACACAACAGATTTCAAAAGTCTGTTTCTATTCCCGTACCATCCTCCTATCGAAACAATACTGATGAACATCCCCGAGTAATAAACCACACGCTAAACTAAAGTGCTTATGTACTAAACTTCAAGAAAATTTACACAAAGACTACTACTTTTATAGACAACCCGAAACTCTTGTATTTGCTGCTGCAGTGTGTATTTACAACTATACCAAGGAAATACATTCCTAATACAATGCAACACTTTTTCAGTACATCTCATTATGTAATTTTCCTGCAAACCCAACGGGTTGGGATGACCATGGTCCAAGTAAAGAAAAAACTTACACAAAAAAGTCAACGTGACCGTGACAATAACTTCAAAAAGTCTCCATGATCACTCATATTACCACTCGAAAATCTCTTCATCTTTTCCCAAATCTGCAAACGTCTCCTAAGCCTCAATGGGCCTGAACTTGAGGTTATCCTATACGAATGTAAATCTAGCCCAAGACCCGAAAACCCGCTCTCCACATCAAGTGGAGATTCATAGCTTCGATAGGTGGAATGTGACGGGCCTGGGTCTGGGCCGTGGCCTGAGTTTGTACTGACGCGAGGATCAAAGTCCAAGGAAGTCAAATCCTCACAAGTCCTTGAGCCCAAGTCTCGTGTTTCTTCACACTCATTGCAGACCAACTTCAAGGCCTGAACCACCTTACCCATGAAGGGTCGGTGTGATACTTCGGGCTGCACACACACTGATGCTATTGCTGCTACTTTGGCTATACTGTCGAATGGAACTTCAGGGGATAGTGATGGATCAATCAGCTAGTTTAGACCTTCTGGTGTTGGGAGGAGGGGACGGGCCCACGCGACTAAGGTTTCTTGGCCCGATGGCATTGACATGTCGACGGGTTTTCTTCCTGTTAGGAGCTCAAGGAGTACCACTCCGTAGCTATATACGTCACTCTTTACAAGAAGATGGCCTGTCATTGCATACTCGGGAGCCACATATCTGAAATCACATGAAAAGAAGTTTAAGAAAATTTGGACACGACGGGTTCCCTAACGGGCCAAGACATATAATGTACTCATTTTACATAAAAAGAAAAGCGTACCCGAAAGTGCCCATGACACGTGTGGAAATATGTTGGTTTTCTTCAATAAAAGCGGATCGAGCCAAACCAAAATCAGAAACTATAGGAGTAAAGTCATGTTCTAGCAGAATATTGCTAGACTTGAAGTCTCTATGTATGACTCTTGGGCTTGAATCTTCATGCAAGTAAGCTAACCCCCGAGCCGCACCCAACGCTATCTTCAAGCGGTCCCCCCAATCCAGTGGTGCAACTTCCTTGTCAATCCCTAACAAACTAAAATTTCACTCCAATTATAAACCATCTTCATTAAAAGTTGAAGTAAACACATTTGACTTTAAAAATCAGACATTTCAATACCAAACTAGCTGATTTTTCACATGAAATCAAATTACTTGACTTTTGCAAGTCAAGCATTTGACTTTGGAAAGTGAAGCATTTCATACCGTGAAGGTGAACCGAACCAAATTCCTATGGTGAAGTGAGCCAAGCATTTCAACTTCTGCCATGAATTCCCGACCCCCTTGTTGGTCATCACGTTTAAGTACCTTGACAGCAAC
>BQNB010016415.1:20587-36769 GCA_026074375.1 Tanacetum coccineum
TCGTGGGTGGCACCCCATGCTTATCTTTCTATTTTCTTTCTTATTTCTATTGTGATATGAGGAGGCTTGTACTCTTCCCGTTTCTTGTGTTTGTGATTTTTTGTAGGATTGACCCAAAATTTTCTGAAGACTCTCGTGTTCGGTGTTTTGTCCCGGTCCACTCGAGCTTCCTAGCCTTTGCTTGCCATTAGTTTGGGGAAATTCGATATCCTAAGATTATTATCAACTAACATTTATCTTTTAGCACACTTGATAAACGGCTTGAGATTTGTGTGATACTTTCTTCAGGCTTAAGTTATGCATTCGACCTTTTTAGTTCTAGTATGGGGTTTTTAAGTCTTAGGCTAGGAAACATTGAGGAAAATGTTTAATTTTAGTATGGGGTAGTATATCTTCGATATAATCTTACCTACTTTTGCCCGTTGTTCTCACGTACCCTGTTTTCCCACCAAAATTTTCAAAAAAAAATTCAAAATTTTTAAATTTTCAAAAATAAAATAAGTGTTTTTGTTACAATTTTGAATTTCCTGCTGGGTCGAATAAGAGTAGATTTTGACCCGATCGAGCGTGTTGAGCTCTAGCTTATTCCTTAACTTTTAGGCTAAGCGTTCGCGGAAATTCGCGAAGAACGAAAAATAATAGAGTTAAGTATGAGTGGGATGCTAAACAAGGATTAGTTGGAAATCTTAAGAGCTCATGTATGTAATTTGTCGCTTTTTCTCCCATAAGCTCTTAACCGGATTAATATACGTACCGTTTTTGGAGATTAAACTTAAATCAACAATTTTTATGTAATATATAGCAAAAACTTTAGTCTTAGTTCAAACTTATACTTGAATTTTTCAAAAAGAAGTCTTCTCCTAGTAAATATATATATATATATATATATATATATATATATATATATATATAAAAAAAAAAATTAATAATAATAATAAACATAAACTGTGGGCTGATAAAAGTTTACTACCTCTTGCCGGCTCACAACCGATGTGGTAGTCTTCTAAAGAAAGCCCATAGTAAGAATAAAAATCCAAGACTGATAAAAGTTTGCTGCACCCTGCCAGCTCACAACCGATGTTGCAGCCTTCTAAAAGGTTGAAGGATATAATTGCATAAATATGTAAGTTTGAATTAATGAATAGATTTCTTTTTGTTAAATTCAAATATGCTTTTGAATTTTGACTATTCTATTTTAAAAAGCTATGCATATACGAGAAACCTGAGAGTTTTTGAAGCCTAAGGTCTGTGAGTCCTGATACTAGTCTCTGTGGGGTGTCAAAAGCCCGATCACTTAGCCGATAAGGTTGGGATATGCCGAGACAAAAGTCGCTACATGGGATGATCTCGCCTTCAAATTCATTATTCTCAGGTGGAACATGAAACATAGAATTTTGCAAAATATTAATCCATGGTTGAAATTTAAAATAGCACATTCACCTAAGATATATAATTGTCGGGAGTAAAAAGTTCACAATTTGCAAATATGAGTAGTGTTAGCATCTTAACTGATATTTAGCGGTGATTTCGTTTTAAGCTTGGTTTGGAGCAAATGAAAAGTCGGGGATGATGAATTTATCCTTTTTGAGGCATTCTCGGATTGAAATACATCTTGTTCTATGATCCCTAACGGTTATGGAAATAACGAAAGTCAGAATATTCTAGTTAGTTGCTAAAAAAAATTCATCATAAAAATGGAAAAAGTTTTGAAAAATAGGAAAATAGGGTGTTTTAAAATTTGTGATTTTTAACTCTCCCCACAAAAGACTTTGCTACTTTTTAAAGGATTAGTTTGAGGAAGTTTTGAGGTATTTGGTTTTAGGGCATATAACATTGCGCGAGGACACGGCAATCACTTAGTTTGGGGAATTTTGATATGTGAGAAATCACATATCCTTTTCAATCCAAAAATAGCCTTAAAATGAACAAATTGTGCAAAGTATGCTTGTATATTGCTTGTTTTGTCATTTGTGATGTGTAGGTATGGATATTGCAAAAATCTCAAGAAAATGATCAAAACCGGACAAACACGAACACGGGAACGGAAAGAGTGCACAAGAGCCGGAAGTTTCTAGCAAAAGGTCAACAAAGTCAACCTTGGTCAACAATGGTCAACTCACAAAAAGACAAAACCCTCAAAATACCCAAATGAGCCTTAATGTTAAACCAAATTCACAATAAGTCCTTAAAACCCTAACACCGTTAGTCTTTTTATTATAAAGACTAACGGTCGTTATCTCTTTATAACCAAAACCCTTAAATCCCTTTCACCCGACCCAACTCTTTAATAATAAACCCATGGCCCAAACCCTTTTACCCGAGCCCAGGTCAACCACCCAAACCTACAGGTCAAACAAAATGTTATAAAAGGAAGAAAAGGGCGCGAAGGGGAATTACTATTCACCCTTCGTCCCAAATTAACCCCTGCATCAAATCATGAGGGTAAAATCCTATCCCAAGCTTGTCCAGCGTGGCAACGAAGATTCCAAGTACCAAGTACTATGTCAGCATCAAAAACGTCACCCTTTGATATTGAGTGGACAACTCTGACAAAAGAATGACATGCGGGATTCAAAACAAACACACATCTTTATGGAATTTTACACTGAAATCAATGCAAAAGAAGCACACCACTCCAAAGAAGTGGGATTGCCAGCTTGGCAATCTGTGTGCTCACATTCTAATCCAACGGTCATAATTGAGGATTCAATGATTGAAAGAATTTAAGGGCCAAGATTAAGACCAAGGAGAGCGTGTAACAGACCTAGAAGCTTCTCCTCCTCCTATAAACTAAAGGCCTCTCTCACTCACAAGGGATATCTAGGAGTAGTTTTCTTAGTAGCTTATAGTTTAAGTTTTAGCTTATTTTTATGTAATTTTTTGCAGTATAGTTTCATTTAAATGTAATTTCTCACCTTCCTTCTGCAGTTGTACTCGATTGTTATTATTATTAAAGTTGTTTTTCATTTAAGCTCTTTGAGTCTTTTTCTGTTTTCACTTATTTGGTCAAATATATAAATAAGCTGCTTCTGTTTCCATAAGCTCAATAATTTCACTCATAAGCTATTAAAAGATATCTATATACTTGAATACTCAAGGAATTGGAAGGATGCTATGAGTTTCTAGTTCTGGTTTGTGGGTTGAGGTCTAAGCATTAATTTAGTATAGGATTTGGGATTAACATTTAGGTTGTAAGGTATAGAGACTTTGATAAGCTTAAATAAGAGACAAAAACACCTCTGTTTAGCTGAGGTGTGAGGTACACTTCTCTTTATAATTTCCAGTTTTACCTTATTGTCAATTTACATTCTAGCTTATTTTTGCATATTAGCTTAATTTGCTTTTCATTTGCTTATTACTGTTGCATTTAGCTTAATCATGTTGTTTGTTGCTTTTTGAGTTCACTAGTTAGCTTAGAATTTAGTTTGCAACTTATAATCATAAATCTGTCATAAAAAGTAAAAAATAGTAGCATAGTATTTTAGCTTATTGTTCTGGCTTATTTGTTAGTTTAAAATTGTTTATTATGTTGGTAGTACCCTTATTAATATCTGGTATTTGAAGTTTGTGATCTAAATCTCAATTTTATAAACTTAAAATGGCTTTTAAGGATTTAAGGGGGTGTTTGGGACAAGCAGTACTAACTCAGGTTAGTACTGCTTAAGTCCATTTGTTCCTTTGAATTCATTTTAAACTTCAATTTCAAGTTTATAAGAGTAGGATTTAAGAGCTTAGTTTGGTTTAATCAAGTTTTCAAAGGTTTAATAGTTGTTAAGTTTGAATCTGTGGCCATAACACAGGTTAATTTGAATTATTAGCTTAATTCCTTTCTAACTGTTCTTAATACTCAAATTGTCTTTAACTTAGTGTTTTAAAGTTGAGGAAATAATATCTTTAGGTCTGCACTTGTAGGTTTTAAGTTTTGGTTAAAATTCATGTCAACTGCATCAGCAGTCATAAAAAGCCAAATAGCCAATTTCTAGCTTAAAAATCAGCAGGTAAAAATAGTTTTTAGAATTTCAAATTTTGTTCACAAGTAGAATTTCTGGCATTATAGTAGATCTATTTAGCTTATTTTGCTCTTAAAAATAAAAAAAAAAAAAAAAAAAAAAAAAAAAAAATAAAAAAAAAAAAAAAACAAAAAAAAAAAAAAAAGTTCATTAAGCTATCTGTTTTTAAGCTTAAATTCAGCATTTTGTCTTTTGAAAAACCAAAGGTTCACTCAGCATGAGCTGAGTAAATAAGCTGTTTTCAAATAGCTTTTTCTTTGTCCATTTAATTTTCAAAATAGTTTTTAAGACCTGTTTCTAGTAGCTTTTTGGCCAATGTTTTTAGGTACTTGGTTATAGGCATAAATATCCATGTTGCGTTAGCTAGAAATAGCTTAGAATTGCCCTTAAGGCCTGTTTGGTATGCAGTTTTTACCAAAAAGCTTATTTGAGAATTTTAGCTTATAGCTTTAGTTTTCTAGCTTAAATCTTGCTTAAAATTGTTAGTTAAGATAGTTTTAAACAGTTTGTAGCTTATTAGGTCCAGGATTTAGCTTATGAGTCTTTTTCATAGAAAAGCCAAAAACAAAGTTTAATAGCAAGTAGCTTTTTCATTAAGTCTTTTCATAGCTTATTTAGATTTCAAACTCCTTTTTGATTTAAGTTTTAAATAGAGCTTAGAATAAGCTTTCCATAGGTATAAGCTAGATTGCCATAAGGTTCCAATAGAGTGCTTAAAAATAAGCTCAAAGTTACTAGTTTAGACTATTTGGTTTAGATTAAGTGCTTATTTGATTTCTAAGCTTATTGCTTTTAGTTCGTTGCTTATTTCCAGCTTATTAGGTTAAGCCATAGATTGCTTATTGCTTATTCAAATCCATAGTTTTAGCTTTATCTTTGTTTTGAGTTATAAGTTTTCAAAAAAGTTAAAAACAATGGTTAAGTGTTTCCTGTATAGCTTTTAAGTCTGTTTACTAGCTATTAGGTGATTTGGGAAAAAGTTGATTTCACCAGTAGTTATTTTACCGCTTAATAACTTTGCTTTTTAGGTTTTAGCAAAAATAAAAAAAGGGAATTGGGGAAATTATGGGTGAGCAGGGCTCGAACCCACAACCTCAACCCTCCTCAACCTTTCATAGCACTCAACACACACACCATTAACCACTGCGCCCTTGGGACTTTTACGTCCCAAGGTGCATTTAAAATACTTTTAACCCTTTTTTCAGTTTTAAGTATAATAAGCATTTCGAATGCTTATTTGATTTTTCCTGGCTTAATTTTTTTAGCTTGTTCGTTGGGATCTTTATTTTTCATGCAATCTTTATAAACTTCGTGATTTTTGAGAATTTTTCTTAGAATATTAAGTCAATAGTTATATTTTCGTGAATTAATTTTAGTTAAAAACTTTTAAAAAATTCTTTAAAAATAGAAAAGACTTAATCTAAAAAAATATTTTTCTTTTTTATTAAAATTTGCTTTTTCATATTCTAGGCTTAGGTTTGAAATTTACTTTCTTAGGGTTAATATTTTGAAAGTTCACTTTTTAAAGAACGGGTTTTCATATCCGTTCTCGTTTTCTTCGTTTTTAGCTTAAATTACTCTCGGTTTAGAATTTCCTTAGCTTTTTACTTTTAAATAGTCATTTAGGATTAGAAAAAGTTTAGAAAAGCATTTAGGGTTTAATTGTAGTTCAATTGCTTATTTGTCGCGTTTTCTTAATCCCGTTAACGTTTTTCGTAGTTAGCTTTAATTGTGCTTTTATTTGATCTCTATTAGGATTTTAGAAAACAATCATTTTCGAACCAATTCAAGTCATTGTCCAAATAACAAACGAGGTCTCAATTTCATAAGTCTTTGGGAAAACGACCCGGTAATCACTTACCGGTTAAACGTGTGATATTTTTGTGTAGATTTTTTACTTTAAATCTTTGTCCTCAAGGATTTTTAGTAAATTTCTCTATACTTTGGATATTATTACGTATATATAACTTTACATACATCAAATTTTTGGCGCCGCTGCCGGGGACTTGTGATTAAGATTCCTTCGTTTGCATTTGTCGATCGTGATTTGAAGAACCTTTCGTCTTCAAAAGTTACGCTTTTGAAAAAAATCAAAAATACAAAAAGAAAATTAAAAAATATAAAAAGTAAAAAATATATTTTTCTTTTCTTTTTACTATAAGTAGAAGTTAAATAAATACAAAAAGACAAAAATATTTGCTCTTCCGGATTTTTCGATTTTTATTTTGTTCTCTTAATTACTAAAATACACATCAATTTAATTCTCTTACTAGAGAATTTGTGATTTTTCCATCAATAAAGTTCCAACTTAGATTCAAAAATTTATCGTATTGTGTCACTTTACGAAAATGGGCACTCTTTTGTGTATAAATAAGTATTAGGAGGGTTGTTCACGGGAATACGACCCGAAGGGACAACAGTTTTTAAGGCGATCGCTCCCCCCCCAATGCGTCCCACGTTTGCGAAATTTTACTTAAGGGGAGGTTACCTAGTTTGTTGATTATTCGGTAAAACAAAAATATTTTTTGTATATATATTTTTCTCTCTTCATTTGTTTTGTTTAGTGCATGCGCACTAGAAATTCTAATTTTCCAAATAATTCGAACGTAACCATTCCGAGACATCAAAATAGAGGACTGCTCCAAACATAGTCGAACCCGAGCTTCGTACTATCATTGAAGTTGCACCAATAGCGGAACGTACAATAGAAGAGCTACTTCGTGCACCCACGGAGAGGTATGGAGAAGCTATCGTTTTACCGAAAATTAATGCGGATCATTTTGAGATTAAAACGAATTTGTTACAACTAGTTCAAGCTAGCCCGTTTCACGGTTATGAGAGGGAAAATCCCCCGCTCCGTTTAATAGGGTTTCAAACGGCTTACCTAGACTTTACAATTTAGGGATGTACGAACGATTTACCCCCCCCCACCCCCCAAATGATTATCCCCTCCCCCCCCTAAAAGATGTTATTAAGCTAATGATGTTTCCATATTCACTCGAGGGGGCCGCTAAAGTTTGGTACGAGAAAGAACCACCTAATTCTATCTTGACTTGGGAGGATCTCGTAACTAAATTTGTGAATCAATTTTTCCCTCCTTCGAAAACCACTCACTTAAAGAATGAAATTTCTCGTTTTACACAAAAATTCGAGGAGACTTTTAGTGAAGCATGGGAACGATTTAAGGAAATGCTTAGAGCTTGTCCTCACCACGGATTTACGGAGTTAACTCAAGTTGATACCTTCTATAACGGTTTGAACGAGAACGATCAAGATCTTAATGCCGCAGCAGGTGGAAATCTTTTGAGTAAGACGACTAGAGAGGCTTTGAACACAATTGAGAATAAATCAAAAGTTCATTATTCACGTAATAAATCGAATGTTTCTAGGATGAATACGACTTCTAGGGAAAGTGTTAGTAAAACGGATGAAAGAATTGATAAGCTTGCGGATCAACTTTCAACTTTAGTTGAAATTGTTTCTAAAAAAGTTGTCACTCCCGCTCTAGTTAAAGTGGTTTAGGAAATATGTGTTACTTGTAGTGGGCCTCATGCTTGGTACAATTGTCCTAATACCGATAATAATTGCGGTAACAGGTACTTACAATCAAGTTAACCCTCCGAATCGTGTTAGTAACCAAATGGCACCACCTGGTTTTGCTCCGGTGCAAAACAATGGTCAAAATAGGTAATCAAAATCAAGGTCAAGGGAATAATTTAATGGGGATAATATATTTTCATCGGTATATCAAGGTTTTCAAGTTCAAAATAATCATGCTCCAAATTTTCAAAATCAAGGATTTCAAAACCAACCTTTTCAAGTTCCTAATAATCAAGTTCAACAAGAGTTTTCAAATGAGTTTTCAAGTTACAAGAGAACTAATGATCAAATGATGAGAAACATGCAAAATCAAATCAACTCTTTGAAAGGAGACTTTAAGAATGAAATTCAAAACACGATGAAGACTCAACAAGCCGTCTTGATGAATCAACAAAATGTTTTTCAAACTAACTTGCAAAATATGTTAAGTGGATTCTTTCAAAACCAAGCCTCAACTTCGGGTACTCTTCTGAGTAATACCATTCCAAACCCGAAGGGTGAGATGAAAGCGATCACTACTCGAAGTGGTGTTGCTTACGAGGGACCCTCGATTCCTACTAATCCTTCTCCTAAAAAGGTAGTGGAACGAGAAACCGAGGAGACAACGGATAAGGAGCAATCTAATTTCCAAGGAAGTACCGCTCACATCCCACCTCCGGTTAACCCCATTCCGATTCTGGAACCCGATGTTCCGAAGACTTTACCTAAGCCGAATATTCCATATCCTTCGCGACGTAATGATCAAAAATCCCGTGAAAAAGCTTCGAATCAAATGGAGAAGATCTTTCAAATCTTTCAAATCCTTCTCCTAAAAAGGTAGTGGAGCGAGAAACCGAGGAGACAACGGATAAGGAGCAATCTAATTTCCAATGAAGTACCGCTCACATCTCACCTCCGGTTAACCCCATTTTGATTCTGGAAACCCGATGTCCCGAAGACTTACCTAGCAGATATTTCCATAAAATCCTTCGGACGGAATGATCAAAAATCCCGTGAAAAAGCTTCGAATCAAATGGAGAAGATCTTTCAAATCTTTTAAGATTTGCGCTTTGACATTAGTTTCGCGGATGCTTTACTTTTGATGCCAAGATTTGCCTCAATACGATAAAGGTTTTGCTCATGAATAAGGAAAAGTTGCTTGAATTAGCTAAGATACCGTTGAACGAGAATTGCTCGGCGATGCTCCTCAAAAAGCTTCCCAAAAAGCTTGGAGATCCCGACAAGTTTCTTATACCATGTGATTTCTCAGGAATGGATGTATGTCACGCCTTGGCCGATCTTGGCGCAAGCATAAATCTTATGCCCCTTTCCATTTGGAAAAAGTTATCCTTACCCGAACTTACCCCCACTCGGATGACTCTTGAGTTAGCGGATCGATCCATAACTCATCTAAGGGACTCGCCAAGACGTTTACTTCAAGTGAGAAGTTCCACTTTCCTACCGACTTTGTTGTTGTAGATTTTGAAGCCGATCCTCGAGTACCTCTCATACTTGGGAGATCCTTTTTGAGAACCGGTCGTGCTTTAATTGATGTTTATGGAGAAGAAATAACCCTTCGGGTTGATAACGAAGCCATCACTTTTAATCTAGATCAAACTACGAGATACTCCTCTACAAATGATAAGTCGGTAAACCGAATTGACATCATTGATGAGGTTTGTGAGGAGTATGCTCCGGAATTGCTAGGGTTTTCTAATAAATCTTCGGGTGGCAATCCCACCCCGACGTCTGAGCCTCTTACTTCTGAATTCATTTTAGAAGAGATCGAAGCTTATCTCAAGGATGATTCGATTTCACCGGAAATTGATCATGCCGATTGCGATCCGGAGGGAGATATTTGCTTAATTGAAAAATTATTAAATAATGACCCGTTTCAACTCCCTCCGATGGACCTAAAGCAAGGAGAAGTAATCAAGGCGAAATCCTCAATGGAAGAACCTCCGGAATTAGAGTTAAAAGATTTACCATCTCATTTGGAATATGCTTACTTAGAAGAAAACGACAAGTTACCAGTGATTATTGCAAAAGGTTTAAAAGATGTTGAAAAAGAAGCCCTCTTAAAGGTGCTTAAATCACATAAACGGGCCATTGCATGGAAAATCACCGACATCAAGGGTATCGACCCTCGTTTTTGTACACACAAAATCTTGATGGAGGATGATTACAAACCCACGGTTCAAAGTCAAAGACGGGTTAACCCAAAAATTCATGAGGTAATCAAAAAGGAGGTCCTAAAACTTCTTGATGCCGGCATGATTTACCCGATCTCCGACAGCCCATGGGTTAGTCTAGTGCATTGTGTTCCCAAGAAAGGTGGAATAACCGTTGTTGCTAATGAAGAGAATGAATTCCGACACGTTTAGTTACCAGGTGGAGAGTTTGTATCGACTATAGAAAATTAAATGAAGCGACTCGAAAAGATCATTTTCCATTGCCGTTTATGGATCAAATGTTAGAAAGATTAGCCGGAAATGAGTTTTATTGTTTTCTAGATGGATTTTCGAGGTATTTTCAAATCCTGATAGATCCCCAAGACTAGGAGAAAACTACTTTTACATGCCCGTATGGAACTTTCGCGTACCGTCGCATGCCTTTTGGCTTGTGTAATGCTCGGACTTTCAACGTGGTTATGATGGCTATATTCCATGATATGATCGAAAAGACTATGAAAGTGTTTATGGATGATTTCTTAGTTTTTGGAGATAGTTTTGATTCGTGCCTCTCCAATTTAGAAAAGATGCTAAAAAGTAGTAAAAACACGAATTTAGTTCTAAATTGGGAGAAGTGCCACTTTATGTGTAGAGAAGGAATTGTGTTAGGGCATAAAATTTTGAAGTCGGGAATTAAGGTCGGTAGTGCTAAAGTTGATGTTATCGCTAAGCTCCCTCACCCGACTACCATCAAAGGTATTAGGAGTTTCCTAGGTCATGCGGGTTTTTACCGACGTTTTATCCAAGACTTTTCCAAAATTGCTAGACCTATGACTCATCTTTTTTAGAAGGAAACACCGTTTGTGTTTTCTAAGGATTGTATTGATGCATTTGAGACTCTTAAAAAGAGCTTACGAAGCTTGATATTGTTATCCCTGAATTGAACTACCTTCTCGAATCATGTGCGATGCAGAGATTTTCGCGTTGTGCAGTTTTAGGACAACGAAAGACGAAGCATTTTCAGCCTATACATGCTAGTAAGACGATGACCGAAGCTCAAATTATTTACACTATGATGGAGAAAGAAAAGCTTGTCGTAGTGTATGCTTTTGAAAAGTTTCGACCATATATTGTCTTATCTAAAATCATAGTGTATACGGATCACTCGGCTTTAAGTACTTATGAATAACAATGATGCAAGCAAGGTTGCTCCGGTGGGTGCTCCTCCTATAAGAATTTAATATCACCATCCGTGATAAAAAAGGAAGTGAGAACCTCGCGGCCGATCATTTATCTAGACTTGAGAATCCTCATAAGGATGTGTTAGAAAACAAAGACATAAATGAAAATTTTCCTTTAGAGACTCTTAGTGTAATATCTAGTGGAAGTACCCCATGGTTTGTGGACTATGCAAATTTCTATGCGGAGAATTTTATCATCAAAGGAATGACGACTCAACAAAAGATAGTAAGTTTTTAAAGACGTTAATCATTATTTCTGGGACGAATCCCTATATTTTTCATATTTGTGCGGTTCAAAACAATCAAATGTGTGTGAATGGGCAAGAAGCTAATCATAACCTCAGTTGTCATGCAGGCCACCGGGGCCATCATAGTGCCAATCTCACCACTCGAAAAGTATTTGATGCCGGTTTCTTTTGGCCGACCATATATCGAGATGCCCATACTATGATCAAATCTTGTGATACGTGTCAAAGACAAGGCTCAATTTCAGCAACCGAGTTGAGATTGCCTGAACGCTATTCAAGTTATGTGAAATCTTCGACAGTATGGGGTTATCGATTTTATGGGACCATTTTCGTCTTTAATGGAATAAATACATCTTGTGCGTTGAATATTTTTCGAAGTGGGTGGAAGCAAAGGCGCTCCCCACAAATGATGCTCGAGTTGTAGTTAAGTTTTTGAAATCTCTTTTTGCCCGATTCGGAACACCTAGAGCTATTATAAGCGATCGTGGGACCTATTTTTGTAATGATCAATTTGCTAAAGTAATGTCTAAGTATGGGGTCACTCATCGTTTAGCTACCGCTTACCACCCTCAAACAAGCGGTCAAGTGGAGGTGTCCAATCGAGGTTTAAAACATATTCTAGAAAGGACGGTTGGAGAAAACCATACCTCGTGGTCTGACAAACTAGATGAAGCTTTATGGGTATTTTGTACTACTTTTAAGACACCGATTAGTTGTACGCCTTACAAGTTAGTGTACGAAAAGTCTTGCCATTTACCTATCGAATTAGAGCATAAAGCATATTGGGCTTTGAAACATGCTAATTTCGATCTTAAAACCATGGGTGATCACCGTAAGCTTCAACTTAATAAACTTAATGAACTTCGTGATCAAGCTTACAAGAATTCTTTGATTTATAAAGAGAGGACGAAAAATCTTCATGACTCAAAAATCAAAAACCGCATTTTTAATGTTGGTGATCGAGTTTTACTCTTCAACTCTCGTCTAAAGATATTCTTCGGAAAGCTTAAAACTCGTTGGTCAGGACCTTTCACCATCACCAAAGTTTTTCCATACGGAACAATTGAGTTATCTCAACCCGATGGTCCAAACTTTAAGGTGAATGGTCATCGTGTGAAGCATTACTTCGGAGGGGACTTACCACCCAAGGTAGTCCAGGATCTCCACACTTTCTCCAAGGACGAATGAATTCGGGGATCGAGTCAAGCTATGTGACTCGGTTACCAAAAACAAAGCGCTTCGTGGGAGGCACCCCATGCTTATCCTTCTATCTTCTTTCTTATTGTGATGTGAGGAGGCTTGTACTCTTCCGATTCTTGTTGTTGTTTGTACTTGTGATTGTTTGCAGGATTGACCCAAAATTTTCTGAAGACTCTCGTGTTCGGTGTTTTGTCCCGGTCCACTAGAGCTTCCTAGCCTTTGCTTGCCATTAGTTTGGGGAAATCCGATATCCTAAAGATTATTATCGACTAACATTTATCTTTTAGCACACTTGATAAACGGCTTGAGATTTTTGTGATACTTTCTTCAGGCTTGAGTTATGCATTCGACCTTTTTGAGTTCTAGTATGGGGTTTTTAAGTCTTAGGCTAGGAAACATTGAGGACAATGTTTAATTTTAGTATGGGGTAGTATATCTTCGATATAATCTTACCTACTTTTGCCCGTTGTTCTCACGTACCCCGTTTTCCCACCAAAATTTTCAAAAATATGAAAAATTTTAAAATTTTCAAAAATAAAATAAGTGTTTTTGTCACAATTTTAACTTTCTTGCTGGGTAGAATAAGAGTAAATTTTGACTCGATCGAGCGTGTTGAGCTCTAGCTTGTTCCTTAACTTTTAGGCTAAGCGTTCGCGAAAATTCGCGAAGAATGAAAAATGATAGAGTTAAGTATGAGTAGGATGCTAAACAAGGATTAGTTGGAAATCTTAAGAGCTCATGTATGTAACTTGTTGCTTTTTCTCCCATAAGCTTCTAACCGGATTAATATACGTGCTGTTTTTGGAAATTAAACTTAAATCAACAATTTTTATGTAATATATAGCTAAAATTTTAGTCTTAGTTCAATCTTATACTTGAATTTTTCAAAAAGAAGTCTTCTCTATATAAGATAATAAAAAAATTATGATGAAATGAACAAAAAAATATTATAATAAGAGCTGTGGGTTGATAAAAGTTTACTACCTCTTGCCGGCTCACAACCGATGTGGTAGTCTTCTAAAGAAAGCCCATAGTAAGAATAAAAATCTGCGACTGATAAAAGTTTGTTGCATCTTGCCGGCTCACAACCGATGTTGCAGCCTTCTAAAAAGTCGATGATTTCATTAGGTTAGTGGATGTGTAATTATATTAAGTGTAATCTCTTTTTGGTAAATTTAAATATGCTTTTGAACTTTGACTATTTTTAAATAAGCTATGTATATACGGGAAACCGGAGAGTTTTTGAAACTTAAGGTCCGTGAGTCCCGATACTAGTCTTTGTGGGGTGTCAAAAGCCTGGTCACTTAGCTGCAAGGTTGGGATGTGCCGAGACGAAAGTCGCTACATGGGATGATCTCGCCTTCAAACTCATTATTCTCGGGTGGAACGTGAAACGTTGATTCATGGTTGAAATTCAAAATAGCACATTCACCTAAGATATAATAATTATCTGGAGTGAAAAGTTTACAAGTTGCAAATATGAGTAGTGTTAGCATCTTAACTAATATTTAGCGGTGATTTCGTTTTAAGCTTGGTTTGGAGTAAGTGAAAAGTCGGGGACGATGAATTTATCCTTTTTGGGGCATTCTTGGATCGAAATGCATCTTGTTCTATGATCCCTAAACGGTTATGGAAATAATGAAAGTCAGAATATTCTAGTTAGTTTTGAAAAAAAAATGGAAAAAGTTTTGAAAAATGGGAAAATAGGGTGTTTTAAAACTTGTGATTTCTTAACTTTCCCCCACAAAAGACTTTGCTACTTTTCAAAGGATTAGTTTGGAGAAGTTTTGAGGTATTTGGTTTTAGAGCATATAATATTGCGTGAGGATACGACAATCACTTAGTTTGGGGAATTTTCATATGTGAGAAATCACATATCCTTTTTATACCAAAAAATGGCCTTAAAATGAACAAATTGTGCAAATTATGCTTGTATATTGCTTGTTTTGTCATTTGTGATGTGTAGGTACGGATATTGCAAAAATCACAAGAAAACGGTCAAAACCGGACAAACATGAACACGAGAACGGATAGAGTGCACAAGAGCCAGAAGTTTCTAGCAAAAGGTCAACAAAGTCAACCTTGGTTAACAATGGTCAACTCACAAAAAGACAAAACCTTCAAAATACCCAAATGAGCCTTAATGTTAAACCAAATTCACAATAAGTCCTTAAAACCCTAGCACCGTTAGTCCTTAACCATTAAGGGACTAATGGTCGTTAACCCTCTATAACAAAATCCCTTAAATCACAAGCCCGAGCCCAATCATAACCTGTGGCCCATTCTTTTTTTGTACCCGAGCCCAAGTCAAACAACCTTTACCCCCGGGTCAAACAATAACGTATAAAAGTAAAAAAAAAAGCGGAAAAAGTTGTTGTTACTGTTCATCGTCGTCCCAAGTAATTACCCTGCATAAAAAATAAAGGGTAAAATTCAATTAAGAGCGTGGAACAAAGATTCGAGTACTATGCTACACACTGGCAAGCGAAACGTCACCAAAGGGCTTTGATTGGTCAAGATGACTCAAGAGGATGACACGCGGGCTCAAGGAAACACACTCCAAATGAGAATTTTGCACTAAAATCAATGAAAAAGAAGCACAAGGCCTTTGACACATGGAATGCCACGCTGGTAATCCGTGTGATCACATATTGATCCAACGGTGAAGACTGAAGATCTAATGATTGCAAGGAATGAAGGGTTTGGATTAAGAGGAGCATATGAGACCTAGAAGCTTCTCTCTCAGCCTATATAAAGAGCTCCTCACTCACTCACAAGAGGCATCTAGTATCTAGGAGTAGGATAATTGATAAGTGTAAAATACACATATCCATTTATACTTAAAATAACCCAATTAAACCCAAAATAGCAAAAATATGCTTGTATTTATGTTTTGTGTGTGCAGGTATGGATAAGTCAAAAATCACAAGAAAACAGTCAAAAGCGAGCAAACACGGACACGAGAATCAGAAGAGTACAAAAAGAAGCCAAAGATCCAAAGCCGAAGCCAGAAAAGTCAAGCCTCAGTCAAATCCCAGTCAAACATTGGTCAATAAATGTCAACAAAGCCCATTTCCTCTTATTATAAAACACAAGGGCCAAAATTGCTAATTCCCAAACTGTTCTATAACTAGAAAAGGGGAAGAAAAGCACAAGGACCATTTGTGTTACAAAGCCAAAGTTCAAACGAGTTTTACCCATTTCAGTTATAAAATAGGCGGGTAAATCCCATTCACTGTTCATCGTCTTCCCCATTTCACCCTCCACTCAAAACAAAGGGGTTTTTAAAATTAGAGGGTACAAAGGACAATTCGGTTGACAAGGAATGATATGGCAGAGAATTACATCACCAAACCCTCCCATTGGCCAATCCCCATCAAAGAAAGCCACGTCAACAATGGTGAAAGCACAAATTAATGTGGGTTTTTGTACTAAAATACTCACAAAAGAAGCACAAACGTCACATCAATGGAATGACATGCTGGCAATCCTCAGGTGTCCACAAATCAATCCACCGGTCACAAATGAAGCTCAAATGATTGGAAAATTGATTGGCCAGGATTGAAAGATTGGAGAGCAGGGCTAGAGGACCTAGAAGCTTCAGCTTGGCAGTATAAATAGGCCTCATTCTCACACATATAGAGGGTCGTCGTTTTTTTATCTAGCTTTTACGTTTTTATCTAGTTTTTAGTAATTTAGTCTAGCTTAAATTCGTGTTTTTCTTAAATGTAAT
>BQNB010016415.1:41043-56167 GCA_026074375.1 Tanacetum coccineum
TTGATCTACTGCATTTTATATTTTATTTAATGTTTTCTTGCAAATATGGCAAAGATTATGCAAATCCTTGCCATAATTAAATAAAATTTATAGATCTAGATCTTGAAAACTTATGATTGCTAAACAAAAAAAGAATAAATTAAATTATTAATTTAGTATATCTGTTTCCTTTTATAAAGATCACACTATATATAAGGCTGAACGGAGTGGGAGTAAACTCACCTAGGTGAGTTTACCACTCACGCGCGAGTGCCACTCCGGTGGTAAAACTCACCTAGGTGAGTTCCATTTCCATGGTGAGTTTCATATGAATTTGGTGCACACTATGTGGTAAACTCACATATGTGAGTTTGATAAATGGTGGGCCCCTCTCTTTATATATATTATATTTTAATTAGTTGTGAGTATATGTGGGTATATAGTAGGGTATATTTTATATTAAGTGCGTATTTTAATGAAAGGTGAGTTTTAGTGGTAAGGTGAGTTCTTATTACGGTTGAAATGTGAGTTGTAAGGTGAGTTTTATTTAGAGAGAGAAAGCTGATGTGGCGCTGATGTGTCAGGTGGGTTTACCACCACCACTCCATCCAACCTAAAAGATCTTGATTTTACTTATGGTAACTAAAATCTTTTATTTTTGGAAACTAGATCTTTTACATATTTAGTCTGATTTTGTTTTCTTATCCGCCCATAAGACCTACTCAATCACTTTTGTGATGAATGGGGCAATCTAGGCATATTGATGAAAACCTAGTGAGGGTCCTATGGTTCTTCAATTGGGGAAGACTCACTTGAGAACTTGGATTTACATGTTTACTTGTTAATGTCATCTTTAGTTTTAGTCTTTATGTGCATATTTTTACTTGATTACTCATATACGCGCCTAATATGTATGCAATATGGACTAATACTTATAGAGAAAGATGATATTAATACAAATACACGCCTAAAATACTTATTCATTGTGACCTATTATTTGGTTCATGCAAAATTTGATTTTAAGAAAATTAATAAGACTCTAAACTATGAAACTTGATTTCAAGAATATTTAAAAACTAGACGCTATGGACTCATGGGAAGTACGGCTCATCCACTAAAACAAACTATAAGAGAAGTTTAAGGCGGAAGTGGTCAACACTCCTAAAGAACTCATGTTTTTAATACGCTTCGCGCTGACCTGATTCTCCGCTTCTTTGTGCGTTCGATTGGAGTTACCGTGAACCATGACATGTCACTACAGTGTCATTATTAAAGGTTTTTAAAAATTAGTGCTACAAAGTTGTTTTGCATGCCTCTTTGTACACGTTTTTAACACATTTATGTGCATACCCCTTTGAAAATTTTAAGTCAATGCCACCCAACCAAGAACACGTGCAGTTGGTTTGGCCTCTCTGGTCAGACCTCAGGTCATGTCCAAACCCATGCAATTACAGTTCGACTGGTCAGTACCTCTAACCTATTTTTGCACACAAAAGCGAGATAAGGGAGTTTCCACTTGTTAATGGGTGTTAAGAGGAAACCCATGGCAATTACGGTTCACTGGTCAGACCTCTAACTATTTTTGCGCGTTCTTGCTTGGTGGACTTAAATCCGGTTACCTGGTCAGACCTCGGACTTGAGGCATAAGATGAGAACTAAACATGCTCACGACATTATTATATGATTACTAATGTTATGACTGGTCTCATAAATCTAAGAGTTGCATTAAATGCAATTAACGCTCGTCGCTTACCTCTTGCCCCACTTGTTTACGCCCTGGTCAGACCTTTGGTAATAAGTGGGAGGTCAAGTTGGATCTTAGTCTTAATTAGTAAATTAATTGGGTAGTTAATTCTATTAAGAATTTAATTATCGAAAATACTAAATTGAACTTTCTATGTTCTGATTAATTGTGTTATTGCAACATAATTCGTAAACGAAAGTTTGTTTTCTCATAGAAGACAAACATAGTCTCTTTTCCTGGTAAGAAGAGTGAGACTTACTCCTATCTCTTCTCATTGGTTGACAAGAATAAGATAGGGTTATAATTGAATTATTATCAATTATATTTAAACTCACTTTTAATCTTTCATTACCCTCTTCCGGTTCTGAAATCTTTGAAAGATAACATATTTTGTGTAACTAGAGTACATTTTGTCTATAGCTACCAAAATAACGACATCTTGCACTTGTCACGATGTATGAGTTTAAACCGCAACGAGTAAAGAAAATTGCTAGCAGGTATTCTAGGTAAATTTTCTTGGACTCGATTCATTCCTTATAAGTGCTAAACACCCTTGTGGCTAGGCAGACCGATTAAGGAGGAATTGCATGCTAAATGTTCAAGTTAATGAAAGCATGAATGGCTAGTCCCTCATTTACATAAGTAGAACTTCATATACTCTGTTCAATACCTAAGTACATTGTTACTTGTAGGCATTTTAAGAGAATAGGAAAGTAAATAAATCACTATTTGCTTTCTACTGGTGATGTAACACTTACAATGTTGACAAAACCAGTGAGAGTTTGCGTTTTATTACTGAAAATACATTCATCTAATGTTGTTAATTTCAGTGGGAGCTACAAGATTTATTTCTTTGTGAGTTGCCCTTATTATTTCTAGCTTGCTTTGAAATAATTCATTACTTTTCGAATATGAACGACCATAGTTTAAGGAAAATTACATTTTATTTTATAGATAACCAATTGCCTTTCCGATGTTGCTTTTCGAAGTGTTATCTATAGAATAATAATCCATAAATCCTTATTAAATGTTATGGTTCGAAATCTACTTGTAGTATCTATGACACTATCATATTGTTTATACTTTCGAGCGCGTGTCGTATTGTATTAAATAATATTGTCCCGTGCACAAGTGGGAGAAATCTTAAGTGTGTGCAAGGAACAACTTATAACAATATGATTATTGGTTTCTTTTGACTGCAAGGTAAGGAAGCTAATAAATCTACTAGGACTTAAACACACACGATGTTTGTTGCCCTATTACATTTAAATGTCAAGATATAATATTAAGCTACTTCAACTAATTGACTACATGCTTTAGTCAATATAATTATGGTTAAATCATATAATCATAATTATGAAGTATTAAACTAACTTGAAATTACTATTGAACTCAAGAGTTTACATTCATAACTACTTTAGTTAGAATAATTATGTTCTTGTTAAGACATAATTATAAAGTCCTTGAATTTATCAATGACTCATAACATAAAGTAAGTAGTTAAATTGTTATGTTTTTGTTAACACAAGAACAATAAGTCCTTGGGAATATTCAAAGACTTATAACGAATACATGAATGTTTGTTTTCTTGAAACATATAATGAACATAGAGTTTATTGTACTATTTTATAAGATTATATACGTTTTTTATAGCTAAGCTTGGGTTTTAAATACTTTGCTATTCAATTTGGCTTCGACCCAAAATTGGTCTGTAAGAATTTGATCAAAGGAATTAATGTTATCTAGGGAATTCTTATGAAGATTCACAATTCCAATATTAATCGAAATTACCACATTATTATGTATGTCTACTGTGTTGAACAAACTATTTCATATTGTTTCTATTTCAGATAACATTCATTGCATTAACCTCCAAAATCGATCAAGGTTAGAATTTGTTGTGTGTGTCATGCATACACTCAATAGAACAGTATCAACTAGAAGCGTATTCAAGACATAATCTAATTAGCGGATCTGGATAAATTTTTATGTCTCGATTTATAGTCTCTGAAATTTGTTAATATATTATGATGTTATTATTAACAAGTTCAGAGATGAGACTGTAAATGTATTTTGTTGTCCAATATTAAAAACACTTTATTGTTGCATAAATACTTAGTATTTAGAGAAGTCTTTTATTCTTACAAAGTAAGTGGGAGTATCTATAAATCTTGAACAACTAGTCAAGATCAAAAGATTTAACCTTCCTAAATTCATGTGAATTCACTTAATGATTTCATACTAAGGTTAAACATGAAAATGTCGAACCACAGTATAATGTAACTCTCATTCATAAATCCGTAAGGATGTCTCATCAATGGAATGATATTTTTATATCAATGCTGAGGAATATAAGTTAGAGGGTCTTATTAAACCTGCTTACTAATAAGATGAATTATCACATCTTGAACCTGATAAATATCTTAGAACTATGAATGAAAAGATGCAGTCCTTAAAAGGCAATCAAAGTTTTAAGCTTTATTAATCTTTCCTTAAAAGACAATCAAAGTTTTGAGCTTGATTGATCTTTTACCAAACAGTTAAACTAAAAGGTGAGAATGAGTTTCTTTTGAAGAAAGGATCATAAGGACAAGATGATACACATATTAATGTCTTACTGATGATAAGAGTTTTGAATCTTACTCAAGCAATTGACTATGATTAAATCTTTCTTTTCTACACGCATTAATTATATAAAGATAACTAATTGTCAAACAAGTTTTCTTGAATCTGTAATATGGCGAATTAAGGATCATAAGTTCATAACTCTTTCCTTAATGATTACCTTGCGAGGACGACGTGTAATGAAAAGGGTTATGAGTCTATATTTGTAATATGATAATTAAGTTTTATAACACTTTTCTTTATGATTACCTCTTGCTTATGTATTATTTGTCCTAGAACATAAAGCAAGTAAATTAATACGCTATGCTTTTATTATTACACTACCCCGGATGGTCTATGCAATTATACATAATGAATGTTGGCATACAGACATAATTACATCAAAATTACGAATGACTACAACTACACCTAACATTAAGGTTTGATATGTTGTTACAAATTTGCTCCGGAACTCAAAATCCTAATAAAAACCTAAACCTCTGAATAGCATGACTTTACCTAACATAAAGGTTTGATATGTTGTAAATTCGCTCCGGTACCGGAACTCAAAATCCTAATAAAAATCTAAACCTCTGAACAGCATGACTTTGAGACGATTTTATGATAGTGTTTTGATACCATAAAATGGGAGTTAATTGCATTTTTGGTCCCTGTGGTTTGGCCAAATTGCAGGTTTGGGACCTTAACTTTCAAAATTGCAGTGAGAGTCCTCATTTTCAGGTTTCCGTTGCAACTTTGGTCCCCGGGTCCACACGCTGTTAACTCTTATCCGTTAATTGCCCCACGTGCTGTGCACACGAGGGCATTTTGGTCTCTTCACTCGCTATACAACAAAATAACGTAAACACTCCCCCACCATCCCCACCTTAAGATATTTATTATAAAAACCTCCCAAAACACTTTACCACTTTTAAATTCCCAAATCAATCCCAATACCCAATTAAAAAATAAACCTAACCCTACTATTGTCCCCTTGAATAATGGTTTGTCATTGTGGTGCGGCTGCAGTAATTCGAACCTCATGGACTCGTTTCAACCCTGGCCGTCGTTTTTATTGTTGCCCACAAATTGTAAGTTTTGCATTTTTGATGATTTGTGCTTTTTTTAAGTCAATAATTGACACAGGTTGATTGATTGTAGGGTGGTCATGACTGTGGGTATTTTTACTGGTTGGATCCCCCCATGTGTGCTCGTGCAATCAACATTATTCCTGGATTGCTACGGGGAAGAAATGAACTTGAACAAGTCAACAATTCATTGGTTGCTGCAAATAGAAGATTGAAGAAATTGTTGATATGCAGTTGGGTTTTGTTTGTACTTTATTTCTTTATGTAGTGTTTTAGTTAGACTTGGAAGTAATGAACCCTAGATGAAGAATCTGTTGTGTTTGGGGTTCTCTTTTGTATGATCTTATGTAGTATTTTAGTTGAATGAAGTATCTGTTTGACCCATGTTCATTGTTGTTGTGTTTGCAATGGTTACTAATCCTTAAAAACAAAGTACATCAGAATACCTTAAACATAAAACTAGCAAGTCATTGATTGCAAATCCTTAAACAACAAAGTACATTACATATTGTCTCAAACATAAGAGTACTAAATGACACATAACAAATTGTCTTAAACAAAAGATAGTGGAAAGCAAACACATTAAGCTTTCTTTGTGGGACTAAATTTCCTGTTTTCCATAATCTTTGTCATTCTTTGGCCACTTGTGCTTGCAGAAGGAGTGCTTGCAGAGGGAGTTCTTGTAGAGGGAGTGCTTGTAGAGGGAGTGCTTGCAGATGGAGTTACCATAAAACCTTGACTTGCATTACCTTGACTTATTTGTGGTTGGGATCCAGATGCATTAACTTCAGTTGCATTACTTTGACTTGGCTGTTGGTTACTTGCATTTGCTTTGCACCCTCTTTTGTTGTGTCCTTTGCCTTTAGTGGACCTTGGCATTTTTTAATGACTTTTTGCACAATTACTATCCTTTTTATTAGGTACTCTCTGGTTTACTCTAATGCAGATATGATTGGTGAGTCCCTAGCATCTAGTAATTGTCTATTGAAAACTTCACAAATGTTATTGATAAGTAAATCACAATGTGTCCTACCTGTCATATTTTATGGATTACTATACTTTTCATTAAGGCATATAGACCATAACATACAACTATACAAATGAAAGTAAGATTACATACCAGAAAAATAGGATTTGCTCTAATTTCCTGCTGATATTTTTTTCAACCATTCATAAGCTTTGATGTTGTAGACTTTCAGTTGATTCATGGCCTTGTCAAAATACACAGTTGTTGTTGATGTTGCAGCTTTCCACAAAAGGTCTTTAAACACTCCACCTTTCCACTGCAAGTTCATATTCTAATTGATATGTCTCACATAATACTTGTGCTCAGCTGCTGGAAACAACCTCTTGATTGCTGGTAACAGTCCCTAACAAACAAAAGAAAGTTAAAAGTGAAGTTGTACACATAATCAACATACAGTTATCCTAAAAATTAAGTAAATGTTAATGAAATTGTACCTTCTGTCTATCAGTTATGAAAGTAAAGTTGGAGTTGCTATATAACTCCAAGTCATCCCCAAGTTGTGTCAAGAACCACTTCCAAGAATCTAAAGATTCAGACTCCAGTATTCTATAAGGCATAGGGTAAATACCATTATTCCCATCCACACCCACAGCTATTAACAGTTTCCTTGAGTATTGACCTTTCATGAATGCTCCATACAAACCAAGTAACTCCCTACCACCAGCTTTGAATCCCTCTTTTAAAGGTCCTAAACAGACATAAATCCTTCTAAACAACCTAGTTGTAGATTCAGGATCTCCCTCTCTATAACAATCTAACTTAACTATAGTGTTGGGATTACACTTTTGCAATTCAATTACATAATCTCTCAGCAAAAAATACTGAACTTGAGCATCACCCTTTAAAACAGTCTTTGTCTTCGCTTTTGCCCTAACTAATTTATGGATTGAAACACTAACCTATAACTTTTTTTTCATTTAATCTTGTATAGCCTTGGTTGGCATCTGAGGATTCAACTGAATTAGATCTACCACATGTGAAGTCAGAAATGATGAAGTGCAAGCTTTTATCTTTCTAGACAACATACATTTATGCTCATCCTTGAATGTCCTAACCACCCATTTTTGTGAATTTGTCTCATAGTGTATATACAAAGTCCAAGGACATTTATTGTCCTCATCCTCATGTTGAATTACTTTTTTGCCCTTATTTGTTCCCTTTACAACACTATTTCTCTTTTGAATATTCAACATGTCTGATGCTAACACAATCTCTTTACTTGTAATACCTTTATGAGATTCCCCACTAGGAATGGTCCCAACACATTTAGCCCTTAACCTAACAGCATCATTTTTTTAATCTTAATGTTTCTCCTTGTTTCTACTATATGTGACTTAATTCTCTTCTTAGCCTCTTCCTTATTGGGAAATTCCTGTCCAACAAAGAAATAGTTTGTAATCCTACTTTTTGCAGCATTTTGTTTCCCTTCTTTCTTTAATTTCCTAAGTGCTGCTCTCCTTTCACTATCAGAGTCATCCCCAATGTCACTATCAAAAGAATCAAAGTCTAATACCTCTAAATCATTTTCTGTTACATTCACTTCAGGATGCAATGTTTCAAGAACCAAATCATCATCAACACTAAACCTAAAACCTTCCATATTAACCTCCAACTCATCTATGATGTGTTCCTCATCTACTATATTATCATCATCATGATCACTAAACTCTTCCTCATCACCACCATGTTCACTTCCCATCTCATCACTACCCTGATCAGCAACCATCTCAATACTATGATAACTGCCTATCTCATCACTACCCTGATCTCTATCTATCTCATTATCCCCATCAGAACCTTCATCATCCCCCTCACTACCCATTTCATTATCACCCTCAATATCCACTTCAATACCCTGCTGACTATCCCCCTCAATACCCTGCTCATTATCTCCATCTAAGGACTCAACTAAGGATTCATGGTGTTCAATGTAAACATCTATCACCTTATGCTCTGAAACATACTTAATCAAGTTGACAATATCATCATCCTTACCCAATGCTCTAAGACCCCAATCTAATGTTTTATTAGGTATTTTGAATTGATAAAACTGACTTTGCTTAGCAGGGTATTTTAACATTTTAACAATCTTATGTAGGACTTCAATATTAAGTTCTTTACTCTCTAGCATATCCACAAATGCAACCTTACCAGATACATACTTCCTATTAGGCCTACTTGTGAATTTTCCTCCATGATGAATCTTCAATGAGAAAATGTTGGGAAAACCAGCTGTATAATACACAAAATAACTAAATCAACATTCAATTTAGTAAAACAATCATAAGGTAAAAAAAACAATCATAGGGTAAAAAAACAATCATAGGGTAAAAAAAATATTATGATTCGTTACCATAAACAGTATATGGATCATACTCCATAATGTCATCAGGACGAAAATGCCAACTTTGTTTTGGCCTAACCATTGATGCGTATGAAACTTGAGGGATGATTTATGCAGCAGTTTAATTGAATTGGGATGGAAATTAGGGTATATGAATTGGGGTTTTTTATTTAATCTGAAAGTGAAAAGTCAATGGGTTGGGTTGGTGTGTGTACTTAAATTGATAAAACACGAACGTGTGGGAGTTGGGTTTGAGTTATTACGTTATTTTGTTGTATAGCGATTGAAGAGACCAAAATGCCCTCGTGTGCACAGCACGTGGGGCAACTAACAGATAGGAGTTAACAGCGTGTGGACCCGGGGACCAAATTTGCAACGAAAACCTAAAAATGGGGACTCTCACTGCAATTTCAAAAGTTAAGGTCCCAAACCTGCAATTTGGCCAAACCACAAGGACCAAAAATGCAATTAACTCTATATCTTAGAATCAAAGATGCTATATATTAGCATGTGGCCATGTGGGTGACTTTGATGTATACATGATGCATATTTTTTTCCCTTTTGCCTAATCTAGTAAAATGATTTGGACCTCTCATGGGCATAGCTTTCTTTTCTTTTGTTGTCCTTTTTTTTCATCAAATTGCTAGGTTTCTTCTTACTTTAGATCACTGACAACTGCATGTACTAGTGATTCCAGATGTTGCTCAAATGTGAATTAAATGTGTGTTGCTCATTAACAAAAAATTGTTTGATGAAAGGGTGCACCCTTAATTAATCATTGGCGCAAGCTTACAATGGCCATTTTACAATTCTTATGATGGAAAAGTCGAGCAAGTGATACAAACCAAAAAGCTTTCCGACTTGTATTGGAAGAAGGCAATTATAACACTCTATTAAAATTTACTTAGCTTGTTTCAATTTGGATTGATATCTTGCAAATAGGTCATCTTATTTATACATTTTGAGATGTAATTTTAAACTATATAAATTTTACAAGGCTAGAAAGTTTTTTTTTTATCAGTAACCAACTAGTAAATAGTCATAGGCCGGGACAGGGGCCTATTCACGAAACTCTTCAATTGCCAGACGTCCCAACTGATGGTCCCATGCCCGTAGCAGACAATGCCTTGCTTTTGGCAAGAGTCATGCCTCCGTGCGCGTTTTAGAAAAACTTTTGAAATCATATTTTATATCACAAAATCTCTTAACTTATCGAGAGCTGTGATAGAACATCCCCAAAAAGGAGTCACTTATTGCACTTGTCCTTTCCAAGTAGGCTGAAGCAACAGCTCATTAGATTTGGTGTCAACGAACCCTTTGTCGCTAATTTTTGGAACAAAAGAAGCGAATAATAATTGAATATACAAGTCATGTACCGTACATATGGAGATTTAAACATTGGAAACAAACATTGTACTTTGATCAAAACAACCAAGAATCAAAACCCCCAAAAATTAGGGTTTCACGAAAACCCTAATTCTTCAATCTTCAATTAACCACCAAGATAGCTCAATCGATGAACCTAGAGCTCTGATACCATGTTAAAATGGTATCAAAACGACTATGTAGATCACCCAACCAACCACCCCTTGGTGATTTATTTCTATTTATTCAAGATTACAAAGAAGACAAGTTTCTAACACGGATGCTTGCCAAAACAAAATACAATGAAAACCCAATAGTCCCCTTCATGATTCTATTATTCTATACAAGAACTCACACACCTAAACAATGCTTTTAACCAAAAAACTAAAGATCAAGATGATCTTAAACCAGAAACCCTAAAAACCAGATCTTGATGAGAGAACTTGTAGGTGTGTGTTTGTTATGAGCTGAGTGTACCCGAATCCTAAACTGGAAGCTTCAATATATAGCCATAAACATTCCACTAAGGACCCTGAAAGATATAATCTTAACAAAACAAGCCCAAAGTTAGAAACACAAATATAAAAGGAAAAATATTACAACTTTAGTCCCTTAAAACTCATAAGCTTGCTAGATGAGATTAATACTTTCAACACAATCCCTCAAGCTTATGCAGCAAACAAATTTATCATTCCCAGTTTATTCACAAGAACACCATGTTGAACAGAACCCAAAGCTTTTGTAAAAATATCTGCTACCTGGTCTTTAGAATTTACTTTCTTAGTTTTAATGAGACTAGAAGCAACCTTCTCTCTAACAAGATGTACATCAATGTCAAAGTGTTTAGTTTTTTCATGCATAACTGGATTAGCTGTTGTTTGAATAGCAGACTTATTGTCACAAAATAAATCTACAGGAGTTAGACCACATTGGCTAAAATCCTTTAAAACTTTAAGCACCCACATAATTTTACAAGTGACAGAAGCCATTGCTCTGTATTCAGCCTCAGCTGAAGACTTTGACAATGTGGCATGCCTCTTACTTTTTCAAGACACCAAACTTCCATTCACAAATACACAATAGCCAGTAACTGACCTCCTAATAACTGGACATTTTGCCTAATCAAAGTCACTATAAGCAATAACACTAAACTTAGAATGACTCTTAGCAAAATTAATGCCACTACCAGGAGCCAGTTTAAGATACCTCAATAACCTCAACCATAAATCAAAATGAGATTGTAAAGGAGAATGCATATGTTGACTTAGACAGTTGACATCATAAGATATATCAGGTCTAGTCATGCACAAATAAATCAACTTTTCAACAAGCTTCTGATAAGCAGTAACATTCTTAAGAAACTTATCATTAGCAGTTTTCTTATGAGATAACACAATATTCTCAGGCAAAGGAGTGACAACAGGCCTACAAGCCAACAATCCAAACTCATGAAGCAATTCTAAAGAATATTTCCTCTGGTTTAATCATAGACCATTTTTAGTTTTCAACACCTCAATACCCATAAAATATTTCAATTCCCCTAAATCCTTTATTTTAAACTTTTGATTAAGAAAAGTTTTGAATTTCTCAATTTCAGACTCAGAGTTTCAGTAATAACAAGATCATCAACACAGACCAAGAGATATAAAGAAACATCACCATCATTCTTTATATACAAAGAATGATCATTTTTAGACTGTTTAAAACCAACTTCAATCAGTGTTTCATAAAGCTTATGATTCCACTGTCTTGGAGCTTGTTTTAAACCATACAAGGACCTTTTCAATTTACAAACTCTTTTATCATCCTTATAAAAAAAATCCAGGAGCAGGTAACATATATACATCCTCACTCAAATCACCATATAAAAAGGCATTATTCACATCCATCTGAAACAATCTAAAACAATTTCCAATCACTTTGAACAGCAAGATCAATCAAACATCTAACAGTACTTATCTTAACTACAGGACTAAATGTTTCCTCATAATCAATTCCTTCCTTTTGATTAAACCCTTTAGCAACTAATCTTGTCTTAAACCTTTCTATCTCACCAGAAGACATATACTTAATCCTATAAACCCACTTGCTCCCAATGGCCTTTCTGCCAAAAGGAAGTTCAATTAATTCCCAAGTATCATTTCATACAAAGCTTTCATTTCATCATTCATGCCATTTATCCAATTAACATCCTTTGAAGCCTCCTCAAAAGAAGAAGGTTCAAAGGAATTATTCAAATTAGAAACAAACACAAAATTGTCAAAACTTAGCATAGAATGATTAACAAATCTCTTTAAACCATACTTAACAGTATTACTTAACACATAGTCATTTAGTTTAGCAGGTAACTTGGAAACCCTAGAAGACCTTCTCAGATTAACTTCCTCAGTTTGATTTTCAAAAACATTTTGGAAGGTAGGAACCTCATTATTACTAGCCACGTTGCCCTCAGATTGATTGTTTTCATCTACAAGAGTTGCCGTCTGTGGCTCACCATGTCCAGGTTAATAATGGGTGATAAACATTTTCACCAGACCCAGACTCATTGTTATTATCAAACACTGGTTGATGCAGACTACCTTCTCTACTAACAGGTGTTCCTTTCTCATCATCATTGGGACTTTCATTAGGAGTTTCAGGTGATGAATTAGACTCAAAACTATCAAAAAAGTTTAAATCATTGACACCAGGAGTATCCCCAGAATCAGAAGAAGTTTCATTACTCATTTATAGGGATAAACAGTCTCATAAAATTTTACATCCCTGGAATAAAAAACATTCCTATTCTCAAGACTTAACAATTTATAAGCTTTTTTACCCTTGCATATCCAATTAAAACACACTTTTCTGATTTACTAGAAAACTTATCAGAACCCTTAACAACAGAAACATAACACAAACACCCAAAACTCCTTAAATGAGAAAGGTTTGGTTCTCTACCATACACTAAGAAAAAAGGAGATTTGCCATTCAAAACTGAGGAAGGAAGCCTGTTTATAAGGTATACAACAGTTAGCACACAATCAGACCAAAACCTAAGAGGAATCCTTCCCTGAAACATAAAACTTCTTGTAACATTAAGAAGATGTCTATGTTTCCTTTCAGCAATACCATTCTGCTGTGGCGTATATGCACAAGTAGTCTGATGTAAAATTCCCATTGTGTTTAAAAATTCAGTCATTTTATTACTAGTAAATTCAGTACCATTGTCAGACCTTATGACCTTAATCTTTATATTAAACCGAGTTAATATAATGTTGTAACAGTTTACAAACATTTGAAACACTTCATCTTTAGTTTTAAGCATATACACCCAAACAAATCTGCTATAATCATCAACCACAGTTAAAAATTACCTGAAACCCTCCCTGCTAACCACCTTATAAGGACCCCATACATCTAGATGTATTAACTGGCCAACAACACTAGATTTATGTTCACTTAGAGGAAAAGACTCTCTGCTCTGTTTTGCTTTATGACAAACATCACAGGGCAGATCATTTTTAATATAATTCAAATTTAAATTTCCTTTTAACAAATTTATAACTTGGTTAGCAGGGTGTCCCAACCTATTGTGCCAAATATCTTTGGATAGATAACAAGAAAAATACTCACTATTACAAACAGTAGGAGACACATTAAACTTTTCATCAAACAAATATAGACCAACAAATTCACTACCAGTCCCCAAAACTTTCTGCTTTCTCAAATCCTGAACATAACAGTTTGATTTATCAAAACACACACTCAACTTACTATCTTTAATCAACTTGTTCACAGACAATAAACTGACAGTATACTTAGGGACAACTAACACATCAAACAAAATGACATCATTGTTAAGTTTTAGGTTACCAACATGAGTGATTTTAACAAAAAAACGTATACAAGTGTTGATTAAAAAACATATAACAATTGAAAAAAGAGCATCTCTCAATACCTGCCATATTGGCAGTACCAGCAGTAGACTTATCATTCAAGAGACTCATCAACTTCATCATCTGTTCATTACTCAAAGACAAAGGACTAGCAGATTTATCATTGTTACTCACAGAACTTCCCCTAATATCACTGTTATTACTATTCAAATTGTTAACAGGTTTTAGGTTAGGATTTCTTTTAAAACCAGGTGGGTAACCAATGATTTCAAAACATCTATTAATAGTATGTCCTTTCAAACCATAATTTTTACACAACAAACTATCATAATTTCCTTTATTAGCATTGTTACCATTAGACCAATTTCCAGAACTATTACCATTTGACCAATTACCAGAACCTTTTCTCTTATTAGCATCATTAAATTTTGTATTAAAGGCAGAAACTTAAGGTTTTTCAGTTTTAACAGAGGTATTGGGAATACCCCTAAGAGATTCTTCCCTAGAGATAATGACAAAAGCATCTTTGGCTTCAGGAAGAATTTCCCTAGTCAAGATGCTACTTCTAATGGGTTGATAGACATCATCCAGACCCATTAGGAATTGCATAAGTTTCATCAACTTATCATGGTCAACTACCTCATTCCTAGCCTCACATGTACAGTCAGGTAATTTGGTCAGAGCATCAAATTCTTTCCACAGAGAATTCAATTTGTGATAATATTCAACAACATGCAAACTTCTTTGCTTAAAACTATTAATCTTTTGAATCATGTTAAAAACAATGGATCCATCAACTCTATCATATGTTTCTTTTAAATCATTCCAAACCTTAGCAGGATTATCAGAAAACACATGACCCAAATAAACATCTTGGGATAAAGAAGTTAAGATCCAATTTAAAACAACAACATTGCATCTATCCCACTGATCAAGTAAAGGAGCGCTAGCAAGATAATCAGACCTAGAACAAGCACCAGTAATGAAACCCATTTTATGTTTAATCTGTAAGGCAAGTTTCAAAGCACTAGCCCAAATTCTTTAGTTTTCTACTCCAGTCAACTTAACATTAACAATAGATGCACAATTAGAATC